>JARQOD010013730.1:0-14005 GCA_033576555.1 Oophaga sylvatica
CATTTCCCTTTAAAAATTCTGGGGGACCCCAAAAGGGGGTCATTTTCCCCCGTAAAAATGTATAAAGGGGTTCGGGCTTCCCTAAAACCCTTTTTAATGGAACCCAAACCTCAATGTTCAATTTAAAAAAAAGAGGGCCTTACACAAAAAAAGTGGATAATTTCAGACATAGAAAAAAGTTAAATGGCATGACGGGTTTTTAACTCCCCAATACGGAAAAAACCCCAACCCAATATTTATTTAAAAAAAAAGGGGGCCGACCCACATTAAAAGCACGGAAAAGAAATAGTAAATTGGGACCCAAACTTTCCACTTGCTCCCCCGTAATGAAAAAAACCCATGATGTTAATTTCCAAAATTTGGTTATAGGAGGGGTGGAAAGAAAAAAAGAATAAAAGGGTTTTAAAGAATTAATATAGGGGAAAAAAATATTTTTTTTTGTATTGTTTGAGGGGGAAAGTTTTAAATTTTGATTTGTTATTTGTAAAATTTGGGGATTTTTGGGGGAAGGGGTGTGAAATTTAAACCCCAAAATTTTTAAGCAATTCTGGGAAATTTGAGCATGAAAAAAAAGGATTGAGGCGATATAAATGTGAAGGGTTAAATTTTGTTTTTATTTCTGTTCAAAACCCTGCCCCCTCTCCTTCTTCACCAGGTAAATTGGACTTGTTCTGTGTGCCCGAGTTGGTTAAAAAAAAAAATGTAAAAAGGAACAGAAGTTTATTCTTTCCCTTTCCCCCCGCCTCGGTAATTTTTTTTTTTGGGTTGAGAATTGAAGTGCCGGGGGGGAAATGGAACTGTGGAACTGGTTTATTTTTGGGGGAAAAATCTTTTAAGGGTTTTGGAAAATGTTTTTCAAAATCCCATTCAAGGTCCCTTCTGGGGGGAATCTTGGAAAAAATTTTTTTTAAAAAGTGTATTAACGGGGGAAACCCATAGTTAGCCTTTTCCCAACATAACAAAGTAAAACAAAAAAAAAAAGGGCCAGTGTAATCACAGGGGTAATTTTTAAAAAAAGTGCCAAAGCCCACCCAAGGTTGTGGCAATCCCAAGATTAAGCGTGTGATTTTTGGGGCTCCGGGGCCCTCTCTTTTTTAAAGTGTCCCCCCGGGTGCATCAAGTTTAGTTTTCCCTGTGGAAAAAAACCCCCTGCCGGATGCACGTCCCCCCTTTTCCCCCCCTTTTCCCTGGGGTAAACCGGGCCCGTAAACCAAATAAACCGGGCTCCGCCACTTAATCCCTCTGATGAAGACGGTTTGGGACCGTTGAAACGCATTTTGGCAGTGGTTTGGAGGAAGAAAAAAGTTTGGCAAAACTTTTATTAAATTGTCCTTTTTCCTTTGGCGCCCCCTTGAGACGCTGCACCTTGTTTACATAATCATAACAAGGGGGAAAAGTTACAGATAGTGCAGCAAGAAGGCATCATAGTCGGGCTCTATCATGAGGCCAACCCAGCTGTGTTGGTGCTGGGTAGCAATGAGGCTCTTTTCCTCTGTCCCCTCCCCCCAACCACAAACAACAGAGAGGGAAGGATTATCCTCTTCATCTACAGTTGCTCGCCCAATTACCTCTTCCTCCCTACATTTTTCCTTGGATCTTACACCTTTGAAAACAGTTTGTCTGTTATCACCAGCCTCCCTCGATCGCGTAATCCACCTTCCTTTGGCACTTGCCTGTGTGAAGACAGTCTTTGGACTTAGAGACAATGTTATCCCTTCCGCATCCTCCTCTGCTTCCTCCTCTTTTTTCTGGGCCCACCATCTCCTCTGCAGACTATTCAAAGTCTGCTCCAGCATATGAGACTGAAATAGTGATGCTAAGATGGCGTCATCAGCGCAAACCCAATCTTAGCAGCCACTTAGAAACTGTGCAAAAGGGTGCAGAGATCCTTAATCTGTGCTCACTCTGTTAACGTGATTACCACGTTGTACTGCGTTTGCCCATGAAAATACGACATGACATACTGCCTCAGGGCTCGTTCTACTGCCACAGTCGCTGCAACATAGTGAATTGCACTGTGTCAGCACATCGCATATCAACCTGTTAACTGGTATGGACAAAGTCCACTGTATCGATGTAAGTCAATGACCAGAGGGGGCGAAGGGCAGAAATGAGCACACAGCTTACGTGCATTCTTTAGCAGCCCACCCAGGCCAGGATAGTGGTGGAGAAAATTACTGTACCACCAGGTTGAGGACATGACCATGTAAGGCACTTTGGTTAGCTTGCCTCGACATAGGGCCGCTACCAGGTTCACACCATTATCGAACACGGCCTTCCCTGGATGCAGGTTCAGCCGAGAACCCATCAATAAACTCAGCCTGCAGAGCTGTCCAAACTCTTCAGCTGTATGACTACATCTCCAAGGCATATCAATATTAATACGTCTGATTGTGGGAGCCATGGCTGCACAGTATGGAAGTGGTGGGAGTTCACTGTGCACTGTTGGAATGCATTCTCTTAAGAAAAGGGGTTTGAGGGCACAGGTGGAGGCCCTAGAGGAGAAGAGGATCAGAAGCCGTGGAAGAATTTTTAATGTAGAGGTTTGGCCCTGCAACCTTGGAGATTCCAAGACTTTGGTTGCAGCGCCTGACCACACAGCCATCAGATTCCCCCAGTCCCCAGTCAGCAAGAGTAATGCCCTTGGCCATGCTTATCGAAATGCACCCTGCAGACAGAGATTTTGTAAAGGGAAAACACATGATTTGTCTACAATATTTGGTTGGCCGACACAGTTTTTCAAAAAAAAAGTAATGATGTAATGATGACTGGGCAAATGGTACTGGGGGACTGCGATGGCCATCAGTTTTTGGAGACCTAGTTATCTACCGGTGGAAAGGCAGCGTTTCTGTGGCCAACAAATTGGGGAGGAATGTGGGTTCAACCTCTTAGCTTTTCATGGGTAGGAGGAAACATATTTTACGTGACCTCAACTGCGGAACCGTGAGCTGGCTCAATGCTGAAAGAGGGCAGAGTACGGTGAAGTGTTGTGAACACGGGTTTGGGAAAGACTTCGGAGCTGGGGCTCCCTCCGGTGGTTGCGAGGGTAATAACCAAATTGCAATGGTTTCGCTGGGTCCGATTGGTCGATATAAGTGACCCGAACTCCCATCAGCCTTGCCGATAACAATTGTTCTTCCCGGTCTTGTTGGGTCTCAGTTGCATTCCTGCTATCATTCAGATAAGTGACTTGTTGATTTTTTTTCCTCTGGTTGGATTTTCCTTGCTGGTTTCTGCCTTGCAGTGGACTTCACCGGTCCCCTTTTGGGGCCTGGCGCTGCATTTTGCTCATTTGTGTTTGTACTTTTGCTCTGTTCTAGTCTAGCTTTTTATTTATGAGTACTATTGTTACACCAGAGATCTGATTTAGGTGGCAGAGATCGTGGATCTCAATTTTTTTTTTTAATCAGAAGTGTTGGTATTTTTGTCAGGGTTTTTTTGGGTTGCAGTCAGAATACTTTCCTTTACTTTTCTATTTAGACAGAATTGGGCCCCAGTTTTGCTTATTCTATTTTCTGTCTGTGTTCATATTTTCTTCTTGTCTAACCGCCATTACATGTTTGGGGCTTCCTATTTCTTTGGGGTTCTGCTACGGGGCAGTTAGTTTTCATCTTTCTGTCTTTAGGTGTAGCTATCTGTCCGCTGGACGAGGGGTCTGGATCACCGTAGGTACCTCCCCAAAGGTACTTCTGTGCTGCGGTTAGTTTAGGGGTTTTGCAACCCAATAGTTTCCAGCCTCTCTGGGTATTGCTACTTTGGCTATTTTTTGCCATTTCTCCTCAGCTACCGAAACAAACATTTACCCGGGCCCAAAATGAAAATTCTATGGTACTCGACAGAAGGGAAAAATAGTTAAAAGAAAAAAATCAGAGTTGTCAAAATTTTTTTTTTTTTTTTTTTGTTTGTGCATTTTTTTTCCCTCTTTTTCTCTGGGTGCTGAGGAGGATTTTTTCTTTGCCTCAAGGAGTTTACACAGTTGTCTGGCCGTGTGGAGCGGTTGCCGCTGAGGTCGAAGATTACTGCTATCTTGCGGGTTGGCCTTTGTGGAACCTAGGATTCCATGCCGGATTTATTTTGGGGGATCGGTCTAATTTTCTGAATTTCAAAAATAACTGCAAGTTGTTTTTTGCCCTTTAAGCCTAAGTCCTCAGGGATCGCAGCACAGCAGGTTCAAATTATCATCTCTCTGCTGGCGGGGGACCCTCAGGATTGGCTTTTTCCCTGACACCTGGGGATCCTATTTTTAATGATGTTTGAGATTTTTTGAGGCTCTGGGGTTATTCTACGATGAACCTAATGTCACTGATCAAGCTGAAAAGATCTTGTTGGCATTACATCGGGGTCGTGAAGCCGCTGAGCTGTACTGTCAGAAATTCTGAAAGTGGCAGTCCTGACTAAATGGAATGATATGCTTTGGCAGACCTTTTTCGGAAGGGTCTGTCAGAAAATTTAAAGGACGTTATGGTGGATTCCCTGTTCCCTCTGGTCTCAAAGATTCTATGTCTTTGACTATTCAAATTGACAGACGTTTGCGTGAGCGCAGAGGTATGCATGAGATAGTGTTGCCTTGTGAGCCAGCTCCTGACCCATGCAATGTGATGGAGTGACTTCTGGGGCTCAGCGTCATGAGTTTCGAAAGCACAATGGGTTATGTTTCTACTGTGGTGATGCTTCTCATGCTATTTTCCGTCTGCCCTAAGCGGGAAGACGTTTTGGCGCTCAGTTGTCTTGGTAGTTTTTCAGACTAAATTTCTGTTGACTGTTACCCTGATTTGCTCCCTGTCCACATTTTCGGCACAGGATTTTGTTGATTCAGAGCAGCTTTTAAACCCTGATGGATTTTGACTTTGCCAAACGTTGTGGGTTTCCATGATACCCCTGCGGAAGTCTATTCCTTTGCTAGGCATTGATTCTACCCCTTTGGCGGAGAATAAACCCCAGTTTTCTACTCAGGTGATAATGGGGTTGAACCAGATCATCAGGAGAGTTGCAAATTTCTGTTGTTGCATAATCTGCATGACATTATTGTACTGGTTTCCCTTGGTTACAGACTCATAATCCTGTTTTGGATTGAAATCTGTGTCTGTGACCAGTTGGGGCTGCCAATGTGTTAATGCTGACACTCCTTTTTTTCTGCCCTCCCCAGTCTCAAGAGTCCCTGACTTTTTGACTGATTTTTCTGATGTGTTTATGAGAGTAAGTCTGCATCCTTACCTCCTCACAGGAGCTATGATTGCGCTATTGAGTTAGTGCCTGGTGGTAAATTTCCTAAAGGTCGCCTTTTTGATTTATCTGTACCTGAACACGATGCTATGCGATTTTATATCAAGGAGTCTTTGAAGAAGGGTCATATCAGACCATCCTCTTCACCCTTGGGCGCCGGTTTTTTCTTTGTGGCCAAAAAGTATGGTTCATTGAGGCCGTGTATTGACTATCGCCTACTGAATAAAATCACTGTTAAATATCAATATCTGTTAGCCTTGATTTCTGACCTATTTTCCAGAGTGAAAAGTGCTAGTTGGTTTACCAAGCTTGTCCTCGGGGGCATATAACCTTATTCGCATTAAGCACGGGGATGAATGGAAGACAGCGTTTAATACCCCATCGGGGCATTTTGAGTACCTAGTGATGCCTTTTGGGCTTACTAATGCCCCTTCCGTCTTCCAATCCTTTATGAATGATATTTTCAGGGATTTTGTGGATACATTTCAGATCGTTTATTTTGGATGATATCTTGATTTTTTCCAACGACTGGGACTCTCATGTGAAACATGTTCATACTGTGTTCCAGATTTTGAGAGAGAATGCTCTGTATGTGAAGGGATCAAAGTGTCTTTTTGGCGTACAGAAGGTTTCATTTCTGGGATTCATTTTGTCTCCGTCTGCTGTTGAAATGGACCCTGTCAAGGTTCAGGCCATCTGTGATTGGGTTCAACCTACTAAATTGAAGGCTCTTCAGAGATTTTTGGGTTTTGCCAATTTTTATCGTAAATTTTTGGTAATTTCTCCGGTATTGTTAAACCATTGACTGATTTGACCAAAAGTGTTCCGATGTGGTGAATTGGCCTCCTGAGGCAGTTTCTGCGTTTCAGGAACATAAGCAGAGATTCATTTCTGCTCCTAATCTACAGCAGCCTGATTTTCTCTACCGTTTCAGGTGGAGGTTGATGCTACTGAGATTGGGGCACGTGCCGTTTTGTCTCAAAGGATCTGAAGACCTCTAAGAGTAACCCTTGTGCCTTCTTCTCTCGAAAATTTTCTCCAACTGAAGTAATTATGAGGTGGGTAATCGGGAGTTATTGGCCATGAAGTGGGCCTTTGAAGAGTGGAGACATTGGCTGGAAGGAGCCAAACATCAGGTGGTGGTCCTCACAGACCATAAGAACCTGGTTTATCTCGAATCAGCAAGCGACTTAATCCTAGACAGGCCAGGAGGGCCTTGTTTTTCACACGTTTCAATTTTGTGGTTTCTTTTCTTCTGGGCACTAAGAATGTTAAGGCGGATGCCCTCTCGAGAAGTTTCTTTGCGTATTCTCCTGAGTTAACTGATCCTGCTGTTAATTTGAAAGGGTGTAGTTCTTTCCGCCATCTCGCCCAATTTGAGACTGGCTCTGGAGGGGAGTCAGGAGGATAAACCTGAGCGCTGCCCTGTTGGGAAATTGTTTATCCCAGACCAGTGGAAGAAGAGTGTGATGTCTGAGATTCATTGCTCCGCGTGGCTCTTCATCCCGGTGTTTTTGGTACCAGAGACTTGGTGAGTCGGTCCTTTTGGTGGCCTACTTTGTCTCGTGACGTCAGGGACTTTGTGCAGTCCTGTGGGACTTGCTCTCGTTCCAAGCCTTGCTCTCGCTCTAGTGGTTTGTTAATGCCATTACCTGTGCCCAAGAGGCCATGAACCCATATCTCTAAGGATTTTATTTCCGACCTCCCTGTCTCTCAGAGAATGACCTTTATCTGGGTAATCTGTGATATGTTTTCCAAGATGATACATCTTGTGCCATTACCTAAGTTGCCTTTTTCCTCCGAATTAGTGCCTTTGTTCTTTCAGCACGTGGTTCGGTTACATGGCATTCCAGAGAACATTGTGTCTGACAGAGTAGTCCAGTTTGTTTCCAGATTTTGGAGGACATTTTTTTCTAAACTTGGTGTTCAGTTATCTTTCTCCTCTGCATTTCACCTCAGACCAATGGACAAACTGAGAGAACAAACCAGACCTTGGAGATTTATTTGAGATGTTTTGTGTCTGCTGATCAAGATGACTGGGTCTCTTTTTTGCCTTTGGCGGAGTTTGCTCTTAATAATAGGGCTAGCTCTGCCACCTTGATGTCTCCATTTTTCTGCAATTCTGGGTTTCACCCTCGATTTTCTTCAGGACAGGCGGAGGCTTCCATCTGTCCAGGGGTTGACTCTATTGTGGAGCGAATGCAGCAGATTTGGGACCAGGTAGTGGAGAGGTTGTCTCTCTCTCAGGAGATGGCCCAGCGGTTTGCTAACCGGCATAGGACTGATGGTCCTCGTTTTAAAGTGGGGGACTTGGTTTGGTTGCCCTCAAGAAATATCCCTATGAAGGTTGCTTCTCCAAAATTTAAGCCTAGGTTCATTGGACCTTATAAGATCATGGAAATTCTTAATTTGGTTTCCTTCCATTTTTTCTTCTAGGGACATTTAAGATCCATAACGTGTTCCACAAGTCCTTATTGAAGACGTTTGTTGAGCCAGTGGTTCCTATGGCGGCGCCTCCCGACCCTGTTTTGGTTGAGGGCAATTTGGAGTACGTGGTTGAGAAAATATTCGATTCTCTTTTTGCTAGACGGAAACTCCAGTATTTCGTTAAATGGAGAGGTTATGGTCAGGAGGACAATTCTTGGGTGTTTGCTTCGGACATCCATGCTAGGAGTCTTATCCGTGCCTATCATGTAGCTCATCCTGATTGGCCTAGTTGCGCAGGTCAGGGTTCGGTGACCCCTCCTCAAGGGGGGGTACTGTTCTGAACACGTTGGAGGCGACTTCGGAGCTGGGGCTCCCTCCGGTGGTTGCTGAGGGTAATGAACCAATTGCTGAATGGCTTTCAGCTGGGTCCGAATTGGTCTGATATAAGTGACCTGAACTCCATCAGCCTTGCCGGTAATCATTTGTTCTTCCAGGTCTTGATTGGATCTCAGCTTGCATTCCTGCTATCATTCAGATAAGTGACTTGTTGATTTTTTTTCCTCTGGTTGGATTTTCCATGCTGGTTTGCTGCCTTGCAGTGGACTTCAGCCTGGTCTCCTTTTGGGGCCTGACGCTGCATTTGTGCTCAGTTTGTGTTTGTACTTTTGCTCTGTTCTTGTCTAGCTTTTTATTTACTGAGTAGCTGTGTGTTACACCAGAGATCTGATTTAGGTGGCAGAGATCGTGTGATCTCAGGTTTTTTGTTAATCAGAAGTGTTGGTATTTTTGTCAGGGTTTTTTGGGTTGCAGTCAGAATTCTTTCCTTTACTTTTCTATCTAGACAGAATTGGGCCCCAGCGTTTGCTCATTCTATTTTCTGTCTGTGATCGTATTTTCTTCTTGTCTAACCGCCATTACATGTTTGGGGGCTTCCTATTTCTTTGGGGTTCTGCTACGGGGCAGTTAGTTTTCATCTTTCTGTCTTTAGGTGTAGCTATCTCTCCGGCTGTGACGAAGCATCTAGGATCACCGTAGGCACGCTCCACGGCTACTTCTAGTGTTGCGGTTAGTTTAGGGTTCTGCAACCCAGTAGTTTCCAGCCTCTCTGGTGTATTGCTACTTTGACTATTTTTTGCTTTTTCTCCTCAGCTACTGAAACATAATAGTGAAGCATACAAACTGCTGGACCATGAGAGAGGTGCAGGCAGAGATGAAACTGTGGATTGAGAAACTTGTGGTGTGATCGTTCTTTGAGATTAGTCAAAAACAGCAAGCATGTCTGCTTCCATTACAGCTGAAGGCATGCTCTCAGTCAGCGTGACTGGAGCGGGTAAGGAACCCGAGGTTCTGCGGTCAAAGACCTGCATCTCAAGAGTTGGCTCAGTAACAGAGGAGGAGGAAGAACCAGCAGATGCGATTGATAGGGCTGCTGATGGTTGTTGAGGTCCGTTGGTCCGCATTTTTGAGCAGTGGGATTCCCACAGTAAAGCATGTTGATTGCTCATGTGAAGGTTCATATATGTTGTAGTCAAATTATTGCACTTTTTACCTCAACTCAGCTTTTTTTGAAAAGCTTGCAGATTACATGAGTTAGCTCATCCTTTGCAGTGTCAAGAAAGGCCCAGGCTAGGAAAGCCTTTGCTCCTCTGCGAGCTGCAGACCCACGGACACAGGCACAGTTGTGGCTGAGGATGCATTGCTCGTCGTGGCTGCATCATTACATGTCTGCGACGTTTGGCGCAACATAACCTCCTCGTCTTCCTCCTCAGATGACCTACTCAGCTGTGTGACTCTAAGTTTACACCAACTGGGATCTAACACCTCATCATCATCATCATCCTCTGTGTTATCACATTCCTCTACCTTGGAGTCACCCTCCTCCTCTTCATGCCCTGACAGCACAGTACAGTCCGTGTGAGCCTCAGATATCTGAGTCTCATCAGGATCACCTCACCCCAGGGGTTAACTTCTGATGACAAGGGTCAGGATATTGTGCGGACAATACTGCATCCTGCCCACGATCCAAGCTAAAAATTTTTTGGCATCGGTGCATATTTCCTTTAACTCTGCGAAGCTTTTGAGTACACTTCTGATGAACATGGCATAGAATGTGTGAACAGCTCTTCAGACTCATCCATCTGTGGTTCCGTACAGTCATTTGAACATTTGGATAGTTGGGATGCGGGGGGAAGCAAGGGGAATTTGGGTGTCACTTCTGTGGACTGTACAGGGTGTGATGTTGAGGTGGAGGAAGAGGAAGAGAGGCCACTTAAAGCTGCGCTTGCCATCCACTTGAGTACATGCTCTTTCTGGGCATCATCGACAAGGCGTACCGCTGTGCATCTGCCAAAGAAAAGTAGTGGTGAAGCCTATCCAGTAACATAAGTTGTCAGTTATCTTGCATATGACGTGATGTTGCTTCACTAGTGCTTTCACAAATATTACCACCTACCCCACGCACACCTTGAACACCAAACCTATCTCCCCTTCCACCACGGCCTTGCTTTTTTCCAGTCATGTTGCTCAGATAGTGTTGTAGGAGCACAGTATTAGCAACAAAAAATTAGATTTTAAACTCTGCACCACCTCTGCAAACAGATGAATTTCAGCGACAGTAAATTCCAAGTTGAAATATAGCATGCTGTATCGTGTGAATGTGGCCTGTATGATAAAGTTATGCTACAAACAATTTGAAAGTCAGGTCCTCTATTGTATGACACTAGGAACAAAAGAATTTATTGCGCCTCTGGATCAAGCCTTTATAACACACTAGAAGCTACAAACTATTATAATGTCAGATTCCTTGCTGTATGACGTTAATAACAGAAGAATTTTTTGTGGCCTATGGATCAGGGATGTATTACACACTAGATGATACAAACTATTTTAAAGTCAGGTCCCCTACTGTATGACACTAGGAACAGAAGATATTTTTGAGGCGTCTGGATCAGGACTCTATAACACTAGATGCTACAAAATATTTTAATGTCAGGTCCCTTACTGTATGATGTTAATAACAGAAGAATTTTTTTGTAGCCTATGGATCAGGCCTCTATAACACACTAGATTCTACAAACTATTTTAACACCTTAACCCCCAAGGGTGGTTTGCATGTTAATGAACGGGCCAATTTTTACAATTCTGAACACTGTCTCTTTATGAGGCTATAACTCTGGAACGCTTCAATGGATCTTAGCGATTATGAGAATGTTTTCTCGAGACATATTTTATTTCATGATAGTGGTAAAATTTATTCGATATCACTTGCAGTTATTTATGAAAAAAATGGATATAAGGCGAAAATTTGGAAAATTTTGCCATTTTCAAACTTTGAATTTTTATTTCCTTAAAATAGAGAAATATGTCACACAAAATGGTTACTAACCCCTCTCTGCCATCAGACGTACTATTCCGTCCATGTGACCCTGGACCTAATTCCCATGGACGGAATAGTACGTCATATGCGATCAGCAGCGCTCCGGGGGGAGCGTAGCTGATCGCAGCCGGGTGTCAGCTGTATATCACAGCTGACACCCAGCACTATGTGTCAGGAGCGGTCACGGACCGCTCCCGGCAAATTAACCCCTGGCACACCGCGATCAAACATGATCGCGGTGTCCCCGGGGCACAGGGGAGGATCGCGCAGGGTGGGGGCTCCCGGCGCGCTCCCCTGAGACCCTCAGAGCAGCGCGATGTGTCGCGCTGTTCCGAGGGTCCGTCCTCCCTCCAGGTCCCCGGATCCAAGATGGCGCCGGGGTCCTGCAGGGAGGCGGCTTCCTCAGTGCCTGCAGAGAGCAGGCGCTGAGGAAGCCTGCAGCGATGCCAGAGCGATCGCTGGTGTGACAGAGTGCTGTGCACACTGTCACACCAGCGATCTGCTAAAATACAGTGATGTCCCACCCTGGGACAAAGTAAAAAATTAAAAATAAATAAAAATAAAAGTGGTAAAAAAAAAATCATAAAAAAAAAAAAAATATTCCCCAATAAATTCATTTCTTCCTGTAAATAAAATAAACAAAACAATAAAAGTACACATATTTGGTATCGCCGCGTCCATAACGACCCCCCCTATAAAACTGTCCCACTAGTTAACCCCTTTAGTGAACCCCTTAAAAAAAAAAAAAAAACTAAGCAAAAAATCAATGCTTTATCATCATACTGCCGAATAAAAAGTGGAATAACACGCAATCAAAAAGACCGATATAAATAAACATGGTACCGCTGAAAACGTCATCTTGTCCCGCAAAAACGAGCCATCAAACAGCATCATCAGCAAAAAAATAAAAAAGTTATAGCTCGCAGAATAAAGCGATGCAAAAATAATGATTTTTTATATAAAATTGTTTTTATTCTATAAAAGCGCCAAAACATAAAAAAATGATATAAATGAGGTATCGCCATAATCGTACTGACCCAAAGAATAAAACTGCTTTATCAATTTTACCACACGCGGAACTGTATAAATGCCTCCCCCAAAAGAAATTCATGAATTGCTGATTTTTGTTCATTCTAACCATCCAAAATCGAAATAAAAAGCGATCAAAAATGTCACGTGCTCAAAAATGGTACCAATAAAAACGTCACCTCGTCCCGCAAAAAATAAGACCTCACATGACTCTGTGGGCCAAAATATGCAAAAATTATAGCTCTCAATATAGCTCTCAAAATGTGGTGATGCAAAAAACTACTTTTTGCAATAAAAAGCGTTTTTTAACGTGACAGCTGCCAATCATAAAACCCGCTATAAATAGTAAATCAAACCCCCTTTATAACCCCTTAGTTAGGGAAAAATAATAAAATTAAAAAATGTATTTATTTCCATTTTCCCATTAGGGTTAGGGTTGCGGCTAAAGTTAGGGTTAGGTTTGGCGCTAACGTTAGGATTAGGGTTAGGGTTGGGATTAGGGTTAGGGGTGTGTTAGGGTTAGGTTTGTGGTTAGGGTTTGGGACTAGGGTTAGGGGTGTGTTGGGGTTAGGATTGGAGTTAGAATTTGGGGTTTCTGCTGTTTAGGCACATCAGGGGCTCTCCAAATGTGACATGGCGTCTGATCTCAATTCCAGCCAATTCTGCGTTGAAAAAGTCAAACGGTGCTCCTTCACTTCTGAGCTCTGCCATGCGCCCAAAAAGTAGTTTACCCCCGCATATGGGGTATCAGCGTACTCTGGACCACAAGAGTTATTGTGCAATTTGTCCTATTTCTTCTGTTACCTTTGGGAAAATAAAAAACTTGTAAAAAAAAAAAAGATTTTTAGTTTTTACGCGAGTTATAAATTTTCTGTAGCCCTTGGGGGTTATAGCGCTCACCCCACTTCTAGATAAGTTTTCCTTGTGGGGTCTATTTCCAAAATGGGGTCACTTTTGGGGGGTTTCCACGTTTTTTGGTGCTCAGGGGCTCTCCCAAAAGCGACATGACGGGCCCCCCGACCATTCCATAAAAATCTGCAATCCAAACTCATACTTCCCTTCCGAGCCCCAAAGTGCACCCCAACAGTTTTTTCCCCACTATTGGGATCAGGGACTAGGAAAATTGGACAACAAATTTTGGGGCCATTTTTCCTGTACCCTTGTGAAAAAAAATATTGGGGGCGAAAAAAATCTTTTTTTGTAAAAAAAAAAGATTTTTTATATTTACAGCTGACATTATAAAAATTTGTGAAGCATTGGGGGTTTAAAGTGCTCAATAACTTCAGATAAGTTCCTTTTGGGTCTATTTTCCAAAAAGGGGTCACTTGTGGGGGGGTTCCCCTGTTTTGGCGCATCAGGGGCTCTCCCAATGCGACATGAGCCCCCCCAAACCTTCCATCAAAAATCTGCAATCCAAAACGTCCAACTTTCCCCTTTGGCACAGACTTTCACCCATACAGTATTTTCTCCCACTTATTGGGGTTAGCGACTCAGGGCAAATTGGACAACAAATTTTGGGGTCCAATTTTTCCCCGTTACCCCTTTTGAAAATAAAAATTGGGGGGGAAAAAAACATTTTTTTTAAAAAAAAAAAAAGGGGTTTTTATTTTACGGCTGTAGTTTTTAAAATTCTGGGGAAGCACTTTTGGGGTTCAAAGGCTCCCACACATCTAGATAGTCCTTGTGGGGTTATTTTCCAAAATGGGGTCACTTGGGGGGGTTTCCCCTGTTTTGGCACATCAGGGGCTCTCCAAATGCACAGACCCCCCAGACCACCATCAAAAATCCAAAACCAAAATCACTACTTTCCCCTTCCCAGCCCCGGTGCGCCCATACAGTGTTTACTCCACAAATTGGGTTCATCGTACTCAGGACAAATTTGGACAACAAATTTTGGGGGGCAATATCTCCTGATACCCTTTTGAAAATAAAAAATTGGGGGGGAAAAAA
>JARQOD010013731.1:0-14005 GCA_033576555.1 Oophaga sylvatica
GAACTAGAGAAAAGTGAAAACCCCCTATACCTCCTGTGATAGTTGGTGACACATGGTCAGTGCACCAAGGACAGGAGGTACGTGAGTTTCTGAGGAAGAGTCAGCAGAAGTGTTCTGATGTGCCAGGTCGTACTTTCTGGCCAGGCACTATATCGAAACTGAGCCCGGCCCTAAGGTCAAGATGAAACCGTGCAGGATACCCGAGGCCCGCAGAGAGCATAGGCCTGGGAGGGTACAGGGTAGTGCGGATGCTTCAGATGAAGAGAAAGCTGATGTTGGCTATGGCTCAGGTGAAGATACAGATGACAGTAGTGAAGATGAAGCTGATGAAGGCCATGACTGGTCCAGAGTTCACTGTCTCTTTTGGATTGTTGACCAGCCCTCGGTCTGGATGACCAGCCCTCCGGTCTGGAGAAGGGGGGGGGATATGTGAGACAGTGAAGGAATATGTGTCGAATGGGGTGTACATTTCACCTAGGTACTGTGCTGTATGGTATAAGGGAAATGTGTGGCTTTGTAAACCTAGTGGTAGAGAAAGGTCACTACACCTTACATTCAGTACACACTTGCAGCTCAGGCCTGAAACCATTCAGCTGTTAATTAGGAGACCAGAAGTAGGTGTCTGCAAACACAGTCAGAGAGCTCGTTTAGTCTGGACACAGGAGGGGTCCAGGCACAGAAGGTGTCTCCAGGAGTTTGAGCTATCTCAGTCTGGGTGCTCGATGTACCCCGGACACAGGAGTAGTTTCTGTGAGAATCCATGCGGATAGCAGCTGAATAGGAGGGGAGCTCGTTTAGTCTGGACACAGGAGGGGTCCAGGCACAGAAGGTGTCTCCAGGAGTTTGAGCTATCTCAGTCTGGGTGCTCGATGTACCCCGGACACAGGAGTAGTCTCTGTGAGAATCCATGCGGATAGCAGCTGAATAGGAGGGGAGCTCTCTCAAGTCTGGACGTTGAAGGTGCCTTCAGACACAAGGAGGAGACTCTGTGAACCTCAATGCTGGTAAATGCTGAACATATGTGTTGTTTTGGCCCCGACTGGTAGAGTCGGGACCCGGATAGATAGGGAAATCTATCTAAGTGTAGTAAGTGGCTAGACAAGCCTAGGTCTTCTGTTTATGATTTGTTTTATATCTGTTTGCTGTGGACTTTAATAAAGCTGGTTGCGGCCAGTTTTCACCAGAACTGCTGTCTGAATGAACTGTTTCCGTGCCACTCTGTCTACCCAGACGGCGATCCCAGAGCTATATCCCCTGAAAAGCTTACAACCTCTGCTAAAAAAAAATACTTCACCCTTAATTGAGTGAGTTTGTGACTTTTTTTGCCACTTTTTTTTTTTGTTGCAATTTATAAGTTTGGCTAAAGAAATAATTTGCGTGGCCAACCACAACTCGCTTCTCAATAGTTCAGAAAGCGGTGCAAATAGTCACACATTTTGCATAAAAATTCAACTTGTGAAAGCAGAACACTGCCACAAAACCTTTGATATATGCCCCCTATATTTTATACTCCACAATCGGGGCATTCAGCAGTGTTAGATATCATTCACAGATTGGGCAGAGTGCTCATAGTCCGCTCTGCCTGATCACTGAGTGCAGAATCCTAATCTCTACAGATATCATCTGCCTTGTTCATGCACAACAATATGGTGGCAGCCGAACTGTAATCTTGCTCTGCTGCAGGCACATGCAAGCGACTGTGGCTTCACACACCATTGTTTGCGTATGTCCCAATGTCATAGCATGTAACTAGTGAATCATTGTGTCCACACGGAGACATTTAAACTAGACACTGTAGGCCTTTTGTCACATGCAGTCAATCATTTGCCTCTTAGGTCACATCCATCACTCATTCTTTTTGGAAAATTCCTACCCTATGCTAATGAGTATGACATTATTTTCATTTTTTTTTCATTTTTTTTT
Source organism: Oophaga sylvatica (assembly GCA_033576555.1). Lineage (NCBI taxonomy): Eukaryota > Metazoa > Chordata > Amphibia > Anura > Dendrobatidae > Oophaga > Oophaga sylvatica. The sequence continues at coordinate 1,924 of JARQOD010013731.1, forward strand.
GTTGTTTACACCCACACTCGGCAAAATACAGTAGTAGTGTAGGAGGTACACCTTTCGTCAAACTCAGTTTGACAGGTCGTCACGCCCCCTATCATTTTATCCGTCTCCTTGTAGATTTGATCAGCCTGGTGAATCTGGGAAAGCTCTATCAAACTGATTCTTGATTTTATAAGCCTCAAAACTTTTTGATAGGAATTTATATCTTAGTAGCGTATTTACAGACTAGGAGGATTTTATTGTACAATATCATTCAGTATAAAACGATTGTTTTATATGTATGTAAAAACACTAAATGTATGTGAAAGACAGACTTTTTAGCCTGCCATTGTATCTACACTTATATCAGGACTGGGAAAGCTCTATCAAAGTGATTCTTGATTTTATATTCGTGTATTTTATTTGAAGGGCATTTTTATTTGAAGTATCGTCTTATAACACATCTGGATTTATCTGGATTTATTTCTTAGTAGTCTATTTACAGACTAAAACAGGCTTTTAATCCTAGCAGTAAGAATGTGGTTTTATATGAGACTTCTAGGCCCCGGCTCATTGTACGTGCATATGTGATTTTATATTCTAGTTTATATTGTGTCATTATGACTCTCATCTTATAGTTTTATTCAGAGTTTATATATATTTATTTGCTAGTGAGTGTCTGTTTCTGCAGTAATTGATAGGAATTTATAGCTTAGTAGCCTATTTACAGTATTCCTCTATTTTATTCAGAGTTTATATATATTTATTTGCTAGAAGTCTTATGAAATGCTATCTATTTGCTAGAGCTGTTCAGATATATATTTATTTGCTATTATATGAATCACACATTATTAATCCCAGCACTAAAGCCTGTGATTACGGGTCATATTATGTATATGGACAATGCAGCAATGTAAAAGAATCTATTGTAATAAATAGATAGTGGTGTTAGGCAGATCTTTGAGAAACATGTCGAGACATATTTAATAGTGATATGAGACTTTATCTGTGTGAGGTTTCAGTAGAATGTATTGACAGTTGATAGGAGTTTATATCTTAGTAGCGTATTTACAGACTAAACAATAGGTTTTTGTGTGCTTTTTCTAGCAGGGGCCATAAAACAGTAGGCTTCTAGCAAACGTTTTGATCAGGCTGTGGAATCTGGGAAACAGTTCTATCAAACTGATTCTTGATTTTATATGTCCCCAAATTTTATTCAGGGCTTATATATATATTTATTTGCAAGAAAAGAATCTACTGAAATACTAATCTATTTGCTAGAACTGATTTTTATTTATAGTAATGACTATTTCATCTATATTATAGCGTGAGGCTCTCTTTACAGACTAAAAGGCTTTTAATCTCAGCACTAAGATTGTGATTGTACAGTGTTCCAAATTATTATGCAAAAATTGTTTAGGGGTGATAAGGTAAGAATTTTTTTGTTTGTCAGTTAAACTCATTGATGGTGATGTGTGAGGGCTCTTTATATCATTGTAAGCAATTGCAGACACCTGTGCTAATTAGTTTGGCAGGTGTGTCCAATGAAAGGCAAGACTATTTAAGAAGGCTGTCCCACATTATTAAGCAGCCTACATTTTCTGCCAAAATGGGAAAGAAAATGGATGTGTCGGCTGCTGAGAAGCAACAAATTGTGGAGTGTTTAGGTCAAGGCATGACTACAATCAACATTGCCAAGACACTTCATCGTGATCATCGCACAATCAAGAAGTATGTAGCTGATTCACAGTACACACGTGTGCATGCTGATAAGGGAAAATTGAGGACTCTTTCCTGAAGGCAATTACGTCAGGTTAAAAGAGCAGCGGCAAAAAAGCCTTGTCATAGCAGCAGACAAGTTTTTGAAGCTGCTGGTGCGTCCAACGTCCCCGAACAACAAGATGCTGGGTCCTTCAGAGGTTTGCAGCTGTGCGTAAGCCATCCTGTCAACCTCCTCTATCCACTGCACACAAGCAGAAACGGCTCCAGTGGGCCAAACAATACATGAAGACTTCAAAACTGTTTTGTTCACCGATGAGTGCCGTGCAACGCTCGATGGTCCAGATGGATGGAGTGGAGAATGGCTGGTTGATGGACACCTCATGCAAACATGGCTACGGCGCCAACAAGGAGGAGGTGGAGTAATGTTTTGGGCTGGAATCATGAGGAGAGAGATTGTCGGCCCCTTTAGGATCCCTGAAGGGGTAAAGATGAACTCCATAGTGTATGTTGAGTTTCTCAAACAGCACTTCCTGCCATGGTTCAAGAAGAAGAACCGTGCATTCCGCAGCAAGATCATTTTCATGCATGATAATGCACCGTCTCATGCTGCACATAACACATCTGCATCTCTGGCTGCTATGGGCATAAAAGGGGACAACCTTATGGTGTGGCCCCATGCTCCCCTGACCTCAACCCCATTGAGAACCTCTGGAACATCATCAAAAGGAGTGTCTATGATGGCGGGAGGCAGTTCACATCTAAGCAACAGCTCTGGGAGGGTATTCTGTCCTCATGCAAAACAATTGAAGCAGAAACCATCCAAAACCTGACAAATTCAATGGACGAGAGAGTTCAAAAGCTCCTTTCGAACAAGGGGTCCTATGTGCAAATGTAACATCACCTAGAATAAAGTTTTGAGTTGAAAACTGTTTGATTTCAGTTTGTAATAACCTGCTAATGCTTATAATTTCAAAAATGACAATTTTTTTGTTCTTTATTAAAATGAAAAGGTTGAAAACTCTGCTGTGCATAATAATTTGGAACATGCATTTTGAGTGCAGTTTGAGTGTTTTATTTTTTTAAAAATATACTGTTATCATAGGCAGTTTGTACAAAAACCTTTCAATTGTACTCTAATAGTTATTTGACTGGAAAATTACAGTGACTGCAATTCATATAGGTAATTTGGGAAAATCTGAGAAAATATTATTTGCATAATAATTTGGAACACAGTGTATATGAGACTTATAACAGCCGGCTCACTATTATATGAATCACACATTATTAATCCCAGCACTAAAGCCTGTGATTACGGGTCATATTATGTATATGGACAATGCAGCAATGTAAAAGAATCTATTGTAATAAATAGATAGTGGTGTTAGGCAGATCTTTGAGAGACATGTCGAGACATGTTTAAAAGTGATATGAGACTTTATCTGTGTGAGGTTTCAGTAGAATGTAATGACAGTTGATAGGAGTTTATATCTTAGTAGCATATTTACAGACTAAACAATAGGTTTTTGTGTGCTTTTTCTAGCAGGGGCCATAAAACAGTAGGCTTCTAGCAAACGTTTTGATCAGGCTGTGGAATCTGGGAAACAGTTCTATCAAACTGATTCTTGATTTTATATGTCCCCAAATTTTATTCAGGGCTTATATATATTTATTTGCAAGAAAAGAATCTACTGAAATACTAATCTATTTGCTAGAACTGATTTTTATTTATAGTAATGACTATTTCATCTATGTTATAGCATGAGGCTCTCTTTACAGACTAAAAGGCTTTTAATCCCAGCACTAAGATTGTGATTGTATATGAGACTTATAACAGCCGGCTCATTGTACAGACATATTATGTATAGTATTGGAAAATACTGGCACAGCTCTAGGGAGGTGCTCCAGTAGGTTCCCAGACCTTTATATAGATCAAAGACTGGGCACACTCATAATTGTGTGAAAAGGAATAAATTTAATACGTACACTTGGTCACTAATATACAGACGTTTCTGTCAAAACAGACCTTCATCAGTGTACTATAATACAGAATACAAAAAGTGATCAACATATATGTTACAGTCTGAAATAGAAGTATAAACACATAATTGGGTCATATTTAAGGTAAAATTAACCTCTATATAGGCTAATCAATATCTAGCCTTCTACATAGTACTCAGGATAATAGGTGATAGAGACAGATAAGTAATCAATCGGACATACCTAGTGACAGTGTTTACCCGGCAATATAGTGTAGATATTGAGTATATCTGTGAAGTGAACACAAGTTACTCATAGACACATTTGGTTATAGTGCACTATATGGGGTACAGCTGTATTTCAAAGGAGACATACCAGAGTTCGTAGTGATATCAGTAGGCTGCTGTGGTAATAAATACATAATGGTGAGAACCAATTTGGTGTGGATATTGTGAATTGCATAGGAGGTAATAGACATACCAATTACAAGGTGCCTGCTGAATGGTCAGTGATATTCAAAAAGGAAGTTTAAGCTGCAGAAAAATTCATCATATGCGCTGTTATAGTAAGGAGCAACATAGTTCAATGGTGGTAGCAGCGTGCACTTACCCAGTAATGGCTATGGGGATATGTGGTCCTGGGACGCGGTATCCACCGCTTGTCTCGAGGTGAATGGAGGTGGTGACTGGCAGTGTTAATAACGCTAGTGACCATCTCGTGGCGGTGCACGGAGAACCGGAAGTGCTCATACCGGAAGTGACGTCGGCGCTACTGTGAGGAAGATAGAGGTCGCGTCCTGCGTTCCACAGGAGACGCTTGCATTCCATTTACAGAGCGCATGTCAGAACGTTCAGGGAAGAAGAGTGCAGAAAGAATAGGAGCAGTTTGGAGAAATGACCATCCAAAGATGCACAAAATTAGCGATTCTGTGAAAGAAGAACATGTGTATTAAAATATGACACTGGATAATTGAATAGAATAATACAATAATAATGTCTCCTCATATTAAGATCACTGTATCACTATAGAGATAAAAAATTACAGAAAGGCATACAGATCATAATCTCTATTTAGACCCCTAGGATGTAAAGTATTCAGTTCATGGATCCAGTAGGCTTCTCTCCGTTTTAGCTGCGTTACTCGGTCACCCCCCCGTCGTAATTGGGGGACATGTTCCAACACCTGGTAACGGAGTTGGGATATATTATGTCCTGCCGAAATAAAGTGTTGTGGAATGGGAAGGAGTGTATCTTTGCATCGTATAGTGGACTTATGCTTTGATATCCTGTCCTTGACACTCTATGTGGTCTCTCCAATATAGAGAAAACCACAGGGACAATTTATGAGGTACACCACGTAATTAGAGTTGCACGTGAAGTACCGTATATACCCATGTATAAGCCGAGATTTTCAGCCCATTTTTTAGGGCTGAAAGTCCCCTCTCGGCTTATACGCGGGTCATATACGGGAGTCAGCGGGGGAGGGGGAGCGGGGGTGTCGGATTATACTCACCTCTCCGCCGCTGCGGTCTCTGCAGCCCCCCTGCTTCTCCCACGATCTCCGGCTCCTTCCTGCAGCGGTCACATGGCACCGCTCATTAAAGTCATGAATATGCACATATTCATGACTTTAATGAGCGGTAGCACGTGACCGCTGTAGGAAGGAAGCGCTGCTGAGAGCGCCGGGAGAAGAGGAGAGGCTGCAGGGACGCGCGGCGGAGAGGTGAGTACAGCGATATTTACCTGTCTCCGTGCCACCGCTGTGCTGCATCCTCGTCTGACTCCTCTGGCGGTGAATGATCAGCAGAGGGCGCGATGATGTCATTAGTGAGCGCCGCGCCCCCTGCCAGATCATTCACTGCCGAGGACCAGGAAGAGGACGCAGCACTGCGGTGCAGAGAGGAAAGGTAAATATCACAGGTGCCGGGGTTCTGAGTGAGCGGTGACGCCGGCACCTGTCCCCCAGAGCGCGCCGGTGTCCCCGCCTGCTCAGGACCCCGGCACCTGGCCCCCAGCGACGAGAGGTGAGCATGTCATTTTTTTTATTTTTTTTGCAGCATATGGGGCATAATCTGGAACATATGGGGGCATAATATGGAGCATATGGGGGCATAATCTGGAACATATGGGGGCATAATATGGAGCATATGGGGGCATAATATGGAGCATATGGGGCATAAGCTGTGGAGCATATGGGGGCATAATATGGAGCATATGGGGCATAAGCTGTGGAACATATGGGGGCATAATATGGAGCATATGGGGGCATAATATGGGGGCATAAGCTGTGGAACATATGGGGGCATAATCTGGAGCATATGGGGGCAAAATATGGAGCATATGGGGGCATAATATGGAGCATATGGGGGCATAAGCTGTGGAACATATGGGGGCATAATCTGGAGCATATGGGGCAAAATATGGAGCATATGGGGGCATAATATGGAGCATATGGGGGCATAAGCTGTGGAACATATGGGGGCATAATATGGAGCGTATGGGGGCATAAGCTGTGGAACATATGGGGGCATAATCTGGAGCATATGGGGGCATAATATGGAGCATATGGGGGCATAAGCTGTGGAACATATGGGGGCATAATATGGAGCATATGGGGGCATAAGCTGTGGAACATATGGGGCATAATCTGTGGATCATACGGAGGCATAATCTGGAATATATGGGGGCATAATCTGGAGCATATGGGGGCATAATCTCTGAAGCATATTGGGCATAATCTGGAGCATATGGGGGCATAATCTGGAGCATATAGGGGCATAATCTGTGCAGCATATGGGGGCATAATCTGTGGAGCATCATATGGGGGCATAATCATTTTTCACCCTAGGCTTATACGCGAGTCAATAAGTTTTCCCAGTTTTTTGTGGCAAAATTAGGGGGGTCGGCTTATACACGGGTCGGCTTATACATGAGTATATACGGTAATAATTAATAGTGTACCTTTTACCAGTAAGGGGGTTATGTACAATATTACCTTTGAGGACGTTGTTACATTGGTGACATGAGAGACATGGAAAGGTACCCATTTTCGGATTGTGGAGAAATCTCTGGGTCAAAGTGGGTTTTATAGGGCCAATATCTGCCCTAACGAGACTGTCTCTTAAATTGCGTGCCCTCCTAAAACATGGCATAAAAGGCTGTCTAAAGGCCTCAACATTGGGATGGGCAGTCTGAAGGATATGCCAATACTTCCGTATGGCTGTGTGAATTTTATAGGCTGCCGGGTGAAAATCATGTACAAACGGTATTCTTGTACCCCCATCCTTGTGTCTATTCCTATTGGAGGGATTGACACGGACTGAGTAAGGTGGATAGCCCCTTTCTAGAAATTTAGATTGCATCTCTGTAATACGAGATTGTTGTAATAATGGGTCGGATACAATACGGGTTACCCTCTGGATCTGGGATTGTGGAATAGAACATTTCATCTTAAGGGGATGGAAACTCTCAAAATGAAGGAGACTATTCCTATCTGTGGGTTTAGAGAAAAGATCTGTAGATAAGTTACCCTGTGAATCCTTTATCACTAGGGTGTCCAAAAAATTTAATTTATGTGGTATCATAAGTCATGGCAAAGTCTAGGCCCGGCCATGATGTCCTAAGGAGATTTCTCCACAATCCGAAAATGGGTACCTTTCCATGTCTCTCATGTCACCAATGTAACAACACTGTAGGGCTATAGCTTGCAAACACGAAATATGAAAAATATGAAAAATGAATTGCATCATTACCTTAGAAATATGAAAAATTGAGAAGTCTTAGCGCATAAGATGGCCAAATTATGTGAGCCTGATAGCCACGTCAAGGCTCTTCTCGTATATCAGGTCCTAACTAATGCCTATCCTCGCTTCATCACCCCTCCACAGAGATGTAGATTTTAGTCTGAAGAGAGGATTCATAGGTTCCCATGCAGACAGATTTTTCTAAGCGAGGATAGGCATTAGTTAGGACCTGATATACGAGAAGAGCCTTGACGTGGCTATCAGGCTCACATAATTTGGCCATCTTATGCGCTAAGACTTCTCAATTTTTCATATTTCTAAGGTAATGATGCAATTCATTTTTCATATTTTTCATATTTCGTGTTTGCAAGCTATAGCGCTACAGTGTGCTACCTTTTTCTCTTGTATGTATATGAGTTGGTGACTCTAGGTTTAGCACCTGTTCACACTGAATCTATGTTTGGATGTGCCGGTCAGTTTTTTGATATGTATTCATTTACCTTCTACCTGAGCACTCCACCTGGTGGTCACAGGCTTTTTAATTACAACAGGTTCATCACCCCTCCACAGAGATGTAGATTTTAGTCTGAAGAGAGGATTCATACGTTCCCATGCAGACAGACTTTTCTAAGCGAGGATAGGCATTAGTTAGGACCTGATATACGAGAAGAGCCTTGACGTGGCTATCAGGCTCACATAATTTGGCCATCTTATGCGCTAAGACTTCTCAATTTTTCATATTTCTAAGGTAATGATGCAATTCATTTTTCATATTTTTCATATTTCGTGTTTGCAAGCTATAGCGCTACAGTGTGCTACCTTTTTCTCTTGTATGTATATGAGTTGGTGACTCTAGGTTTAGCACCTGTTCACACTGAATCTATGTTTGGATGTGCCGGTCAGTTTTTTGATATGTATTCATTTACCTTCTACCTGAGCACTCCACCTGGTGGTCACAGGCTTTTTAATTACAACAGGTTCATCACCCCTCCACAGAGATGTAGATTTTAGTCTGAAGAGAGGATTCATACGTTCCCATGCAGACAGACTTTTCTAAGCGAGGATAGGCATTAGTTAGGACCTGATATACGAGAAGAGCCTTGACGTGGCTATCAGGCTCACATAATTTGGCCATCTTATGCGCTAAGACTTCTCAATTTTTCATATTTCTAAAGTAATGATGCAATTCATTTTTCATATTTTTCATATTTCGTGTTTGCAAGCTATAGCGCTACAGTGTGCTACCTTTTTCTCTTGTATGTATATGAGTTGGTGACTCTAGGTTTAGCACCTGTTCACACTGAATCTATGTTTGGATGTGCCGGTCAGTTTTTTGATATGTATTCATTTACCTTCTACCTGAGCACTCCACCTGGTGGTCACAGGCTTTTTAATTACAACAGGTTCATCACCCCTCCACAGAGATGTAGATTTTAGTCTGAAGAGAGGATTCATACGTTCCCATGCAGACAGACTTTTCTAAGCGAGGATAGGCATTAGTTAGGACCTGATATACGAGAAGAGCCTTGACGTGGCTATCAGGCTCACATAATTTGGCCATCTTATGCGCTAAGACTTCTCAATTTTTCATATTTCTAAGGTAATGATGTAATTCATTTTTCATATTTTTCATATTTCGTGTTTGCAATCTATAGCGCTACAGTGTGCTACCTTTTTCTCTTGTATGTATATGAGTTGGTGACTCTAGGTTTAGCACCTGTTCACACTGAATCTATGTTTGGATGTGCCGGTCAGTTTTTTGATATGTATTCATTTACCTTCTACCTGAGCACTCCACCTGGTGGTCACAGGCTTTTTAATTACAACAGGTTCATCACCCCTCCACAGAGATGTAGATTTTAGTCTGAAGAGAGGATTCATACGTTCCCATGCAGACAGACTTTTCTAAGCGAGGATAAGCATTAGTTAGGACCTGATATACGAGAAGAGCCTTGACGTGGCTATCAGGCTCACATAATTTGGCCATCTTATGCGCTAAGACTTCTCAATTTTTCATATTTCTAAGGTAATGATGTAATTCATTTTTCATATTTTTCATATTTCGTGTTTGCAATCTATAGCGCTACAGTGTGTTACCTTTTTCTCTTGTATGTATATGAGTTGGTGACTCTAGGTTTAGCACCTGTTCATACTGAATCTATGTTTGGATGTGCCGGTCAGTTTTTTGATATGTATTCATTTACCTTCTACCTGAGCACTCCACCTGGTGGTCACAGGCTTTTTAATTACAACAGGTTCATCACCCTCCACAGAGATGTAGATTTTAGTCTGAAGAGAGGATTCATACGTTCCCATGCAGACAGACTTTTCTAAGCGAGGATAGGCATTAGTTAGGACCTGATATACGAGAAGAGCCTTGACGTGGCTATCAGGCTCACATAATTTGGCCATCTTATGCGCTAAGACTTCTCAATTTTTCATATTTCTAAGGTAATGATGCAATTCATTTTTCATATTTTTCATATTTCGTGTTTGCAAGCTATAGCGCTACAGTGTGCTACCTTTTTCTCTTGTATGTATATGAGTTGGTGACTCTAGGTTTAGCACCTGTTCACACTGAATCTATGTTTGGATGTGTCGGTCAGTTTTTTGATATGTACCAATGTAACAACGTCCTCAAAGGTAATATTGTACATCACCCCCATACTGGTAAAAGGTACACTATTAATCATTACTTCACGTGCAACTCTAATTACGTGGTGTACCTCATAAAATGTCCCTGTGGTCTTCTCTATATTGGAGAGACCACACAGAGTGTCAAGGACAGGATATCAAAGCATAAATCCACTATACGATGCAAAGATACACTCCTTCCCATTCCACAACACTTTATTTCGGCAGGACATAATAAATCCCAACTCCGTTACCAGGTGTTGGAACATGTCCCCCAATTACGACGGGGGGGGTGACATAGTAACGCAGCTAAAACGGGAGAGAAGCCTACTGGATCCATGAACTGAATACTTTACATCCTAGGGGTCTAAATAGAGATTTTGATCTGTATGCCTTTCTGTAATTTTTTTATCTCTATAGTGATACAGTGATCTTAATATGAGGAGACATTATTATTGTATTATTCTATTCAATTATCCAGTGTCATATTTTAATACACATGTTCTTCTTTCACAGAATCGCTAATTTTGTGCATCTTTGGATGGTCATTTCTCCAAACTGCTCCTATTCTTTCTGCACTCTTCTTCCCTGATCTGTTGTGAATGGACTTGAAATGAGTTCTGAGCAGAGGCTCCCTCTGGTGGTTACAAGCGGTACTGGACTGTCCAGTGAAGATTGTGAGGAGTGGGAATCAGGTGTTACTGACTGGTCTTATATAAGGGAGTCGCCTTCCCATCAGGGTTGCCGGTGATCAATTGTTCTGGTCTCAATCCTTGAGTCCTGTTTCCTTTGTAGCCTGCTGTGTTGTGTCTGCATCTCCTGCTAACAGATAAGACATTTTCTTCTTTTTGTTTTTGTGCTTGATTTTTGCATTTTGTCCTGCACTTCTGTGGGGGCCTTCAGGGTCCCCTCCGGGGCTTTTGCCCTCTCAGTTTAGTTCAGCCACTGATGTTTGTACTTTTGCTTTTTCCAGTTTTTTCAGTGGCTGCTGTTTTGATTTTGTTACACCAGAGAACTAATTTAGGTGGTAGAGGTCGTGTGATCTCAGGTGATTTTGAAATTAGTAGAGTTGGTGCTTTTCAGGGTTTTTTGGGATTGCAGTAAGTGCCCTTCCTATCCTTTTCTATTTAGGTAGTTTGGGCCCCAACGTTTGCTCATACTATTTTCTGTCTGTGTCTGTATTTCATCTTGTCTAACCGCCATTACATGTTTGGGGGCTTTCTATGTTCTTTGGGGATCTGCTCCGGGGCAGATAGCTTTCCTCTTTCTATCTTTAGGTGTAGTTAGTTTCTCAGGCTGTGACGAGGCGTCTAGGACCAACGTAGGAACGCTCCACGACTGCCTCTAGTTGTGGTGGTTAGTCAGGGTACTGTAATCTCATAGATTCCAACTTCTCTGGTGTATTGCCTTTTTACCTGCACTCCTCATCTACCGAAACATAACAGTATCACCGGCCTAAAAATTGAAAATTGTATGATACTCACAGAAGGGAAAAAATATTGTGAAAGAAAAAAGGTTGTCAGAGTTGTCAGAGATATTTTTCTGTTTGTTGCATTTTTTTTTTCCCTCTGTATCTCTGGGTGCTGGGGAGGATTTTTTTTTCTCTCAATGGAGTTTGTACAGTTGTCTGGCCGTGTGGATCAGCTTGCCACTGAGGTTCGGAGTATTGCTGCCTATCTTGCTAGGTTGCCTGTTGTGGAACCTAGGATTCCCATGCCAGATTTGTTTTTTAGGGGATCGAGCTAAGTTTCAGAATTTCAAAAATAATTGTAAATTGTTTTTTGCCTTAAAATCTAAGTCCTCAGGGAACGCAGCGCAGCAGGTTCAAATTGTCATCTCTCTCCTGCGCGGCGATCCTCAGGATTGGGCTTTTTCCCTGACACCTGGGGATCCTGTTTTGAGTGATGTTGATGCATTTTTTCAGGCTTTGGGGTTATTGTACGATGAGCCTAATGTCACTGATCAAGCTGAAAAAGCCTTGTTGGCATTAAATCAGGGTCTTGATGACGCTGAGTTATACTGTCAGAGATT
>JARQOD010013732.1:0-14004 GCA_033576555.1 Oophaga sylvatica
TTTTGTTCAGCCACTGATGTTTGTACTTTTGCTTTTTCCAGTTTTTTCAGTGGCTGCTGTTTTGATTTTGTTACACCAGAGAACTAATTTAGGTGGAAGAGGTCGTGTGATCTCAGGTGTTTTTGAAATTAGTAGAGTTGGTGCTTTTCAGGGTTTTCTGGGATTGCAGTAAGTACCCTTCCTATCCTTTTCTATTTAGTTAGTTTGGGCCCCAGCGTTTGCTCATACTATTTTCTTTCTGTGTCAGTATTTCATCTTGTCTAACCGCCATTACATGTTTGGGGGCTTTCTATTATCTTTGGGGTTCTGCTCCGGGGCAGATAGCTTTCCTATATCTATCTTTAGGTGTAGTTAGTTTCTCAGGCTGTGACGAGGCGTCTAGGACCAACGTAGGAACACTCCACGGCTGCCTCTAGTTGTGGTGGTTAGTCAGGGTACTGCAATCTCATAGATTCCAACTGCTCTGGTGTATTGCCTTTTTTACCTGCACTCCTCAGCTACCGAAACATAACAGACTGTACTTAATTCCTGCAGTACTCGGGGATTTGTCAACTTTAGTGATTTTTAGACGCCGCTGTACTTCCTGCTAGGTTAAGCAGGTGACATTTCAATAATGCCTCATTATGTATACCAATCATATAAAAGACATTTAAAGGAACAGTTATCTAAATTGTAATATTTTTTTAAAAATCTAAAAAGTTTGGAAAATTTGTGGAAGGAAGAAAATGATATACAGAAGGTTTATTAATGACCATTCACGTTAGTATAAACCCAAGATCTTCTATAGTCTTGGAAGAAAGGGAACACAGAGGGGTATTCCAGCACACAAAAATTTTGCCTTACTTCACTGTCAGTCCCTCAGTTGCCTCTGAACCAAGACGCTGATTGGAGCGGCTGGTCATGTATTGTCTATCAGAGTAATGATGATGGCAACACATAAGCTATATCCATTAGCACCATAGACATAAAAGAAGCGGCAAAGCAAATGTGCCAATGGCTAGTTAGTGGAGGCGGATCACGTGCCAGCTACCATGGATCCATAAAAGGTCCTAGCACGTACAACTGTTACCAACACCCCTTAAGAAAGCTGATGTCAAAGAGCGAAACATGCGTTGGGGACTTTACTTTCACTGGTAGCAAACTTTTGTGACTTAAAGGGAATCTGTCACCCCATTTTTCGACTATGAGATGAGGCCACCGCCATCAGGGGCTTATCTACAGCATTCTGTAATGCTGTAGATAAACCCCCGATGTTACCTGAAAGAGAAGAAAAACAAGTTAGATTATACTCACACAGGGGCGGTACGGCATCCGATTCGGTCTGGAGGGAGTCGCCGTCTGGTCCGGCGCCTCCCATCTTCTAGCGAAGACGTCCTCTTCTTTGCTTCCCGTCACGGCTCTGATGCCCTACTCTGCCCTGTTGAGGGCAGAGCAGAGTACTGCAGTGCGCAGGCGCTGGGAAAGGTCCGGACCCGGTGCACTGCAGTACTCTGCTCTGCCCTCAAACACGGCAGAGCAGTGCGCCTGCGCCGGAGCCGCGATGGGAAGCAAAGAAGAGGACGTCTTCGCTAGAAGATGGGAGGCGCCGGACTGCGACTCCCTCCGGACCGAATCGGATGCCGTACCGCCCCTGGGTGAGTATAATCTAACTCGTTTTTTTTCTCTTTCAGGTAACATCGGGGGCTTATCTACAACATTACAGAATGCTGTAGATAAGCCCCTGATGGCGATGGCCTCATCCCGTAGTCGAAAATGGGGTGACAGAATCCCTTTAAGTAATGGGTAAGGTGGTTTGTTCTTCAGTTTGTTAGTGAAACTATATGATGTGCATTGTGGATTTTTCCCTGTTTTGACCATTATGTCACCACTGTTGGAGACTCCACTCAGGCCCAGTGGCCCGATTTCACACTTGTTCAGATGAAATCCACCAGCGTTTGTCTTTTTCTGTGTACATACTAATTTTCTAGTTAAGCATGAATTTTTGTAATTCATAACATTCATACAACCTTAAAATTTCAAGCTATCCTCCTGTTTATATACAGATATACATTTGTACACTGGAATGCCCCTTTAAGGTTATGTCAACATCTATTTTTTTCAGTCAGGGATGCAAACCAGGAATATTCTCTACGTATCCAAAGGCCGCTCCCATCATATGCCAAGAAGTGGAGCACTGATAACAAAAAATTGGCAGCACATAACATACAATAATGTAACTTTTCATGTATGGATTTAATTTAAATAAAGAAGAAGCTGGACTATGTCTTCGCTTATAGTACATAATATTGCCTTCCCCAATTCCACTCATTTAGAGTAAAACTGATAATAGACTCAAAGAGACTAGAGTGTGAACGCTGGCTTGTCACCGGGCCAGGGACACAAGGGAGGCTAGGACATCAAGTCATGGTAAGACTGTAAAGAATTAGATCCACATACTGTAGCTCTCCTGCAGAAGAAGGTAACGACCTCTCACACGGGGAGTTAATGCTGTTATTACACAGCTCCACTATACAGGACAACCAGTTTTTCTATAGTTTATGAGGTTCATGTGATGCCTGGACGTCTGCTGGCAGCATCATACACTGACAGCACAGACGCACTGGTCATACTGGTCTACGCCACCAGAATCCATCTGTGTTACACCCCGACACAGGGAGAGAGAAGGAAACAGTAATCGCTCAAAAGGTTTTCCTGCAGCCTTTACTACAATTACGGTACTTCTTATTTCTACACTTTCATATTGACATTCGTACAGTACCTTATGAGGCAAAACCTCCATGTTGTGCGTCCGAGCCCTGCACACAGCTCAGTACATTACATCACATCCATTAAAGAAGCAACTTAGAAAGATATTAGGATGTAAAATAGAACATGTAGGGACTGTAATAGGGCAGCTGTAGAGGCTGTATAATAGGGCAGGTGTAGGGGCTGTATAGGGGGGAGTATAATAGGGCAGGTGTAGGGGCTGTATAGGGGGGAGTATAATAGGGCAGGTGTAGGGGCTGTATAGGGGGAGTATAATAGGGCAGGTGTAGGGGCTGTATAGGGGGGAGTATAATAGGGCAGGTGTAGGGGCTGTATAGGGGGGAGTATAATAGGGCAGGTGTAGGGGCTTTATAGGAGAATAATAGGGCAGGTGTAGGGGCTGTATAGGGAGTATAATAGGGCAGGTGTAGGGGCTGTATAGGGAGTATAATAGGGCAGGTGTAGGGGATGTATAGGGAGTATAATAGGGCAGTGTAGGGGCTGTATAGGGAATATAATAGGGCAGATGTAGGGGCTGTATAGGGAAATAATAGGGCAGGTGTAGGGGCTGTATAGGGAATATAATAGGGCAGGTGTAGGGGCTGTATAGGGAGTATAATAGGGCAGGTGTAAGGGCTGTATAGGGAGTATAATAGGGCAGGTGTAGGGGCTGTATAGGGAGTATAATAGGGCAGGTGTAGGGGCTGTATATGGAGTATAATAGGGCAGGTGTAGGGGCTGTATAGGGAGTATAATAGGGCAGGTGTAGGGGCTGTATAGGGAGTATAATAGGACAGGTGTAGGGGCTGTATAGGGAGTATAATAGGGCAGGTGTAGGGGCTGTATAGGGAGTATAATAGGGCAGGTGTAGGGGCTGTATAGGGAGTATAATAGGGCAGATGTAGGGGCTGTATAGGGAGTATATAGGCAGATGTAGGGCTGTATAGGAGTATAATAGGGCAGATGTAGGGGCTGATAGGAAGTATAATAGGGCAGATGTAGGGGCTGTATAGGGAGTATAATAGGGCAGATGTAGGGGCTGTATAGGGAGTATATGTTTTCAGGATTTCTTCAGTATTGCCCAGGTGATAATTGCATCACCTGTGCAATACGAAGGAAATCCTGAAAACATGACCTGTTGGTGGGCCTTGAGGACTGGAGTTGGGGAACCCTGGTGTAGACAAAGTGATGTAATAGAAAAGGTGCATAGCTGTAACAGGACTAGAGGATAGACTGTACATACAGGAGTATAACAAGACAGATATATCGGATATTCACTATAAAACCAGAAGTATTGGGACATACATCCTAATCACTGAATTTGAGTTTGTCACTCAGGGTCATTGCCACATATGTATACCATCGGGCCCCTCGCCATGCCCTCTGCCTTTATTAAGATTTATGGGGTCATTCCATGGTAACTTACGTTACAGTCACAAACAAAAAACTGGCTACAGACTGTTCTTTGAAAGCAGCCACAAAAATGAGTGAATGTATATTGTACATTAAACTAGTCTCAATAGATTTCAACACAGTTTGATTTTTCAACAACAAAATTAAATACAAAATACAGTGTTATTACTTGGTAACTTACGTTACAAAAAAAGGAAAGGAAATTGTTCATATCATGAGACTGCCAAATTATCTGTTCTGGTAAACAGGGAGAAGCACTATTTTTATTGTATTAAAACAACATAGTCCAAGCAACCTTAACAAATTTATTTCAACCTCTCAAGTTAAATGCAACAGTTTTTATAACAAGAAATGTAGGTAACTTACGTTACAACATAATATAGTAACTTACGTTACAAGGTGATGGTAACTTACGCTACAATGAGTTACCTTCATAGGAAAAACAGTTTGCAACGCAAATTACCATCATTGTAACGTAAGTTACTATATTACGTTGTAACGCAAGTTACCATGGAATGACCCTATGACAGAATGGCTAATTCTAAAAGCTCACTGAATTTGAGGTTGGTCCTGTAATAAGATGCTATGGGTGTAACAAGTCAGTCCATGACATTTCTTCTTTCCTAAATATTTCCACGATCACCTACAAGTGGCATAATTGAAAAGTGGAAGCGTTTAGGAACTGCAGCAACTCAGCCACGACGCACAGACCACATAATGTTACAGAGCCGGGTCACCGAGTGCTGAGGTGCATAGTGCATAAGAGTCACCAACACTGCTGACTCCATAACTGCAGAGCTCCAAACTGCCAGAATCTTCATGGTATGGGTTTCCATGGCTGATCAGCTGCGTGTGAGCCTTACATTACCAAACATCGAGTGGAGAGCTGTAAAACATGCCGCCACTGGACTCAAGAGCAGTAGAAATGTTTTCTGCAGAGTGACGAATTATGCCTTTCTACCTGGCAGCCTGATGGTCAAGTCACAAGAATAGCGGTCCTCCTAAATGTGGTCGGGTTTGAATAGACCTTCAAAATTGCTGCTACCCTATTTACAGCAGCAATCAAAAGTTTGGACAGTTGTTCATGATGTGATTTACGGTACTTGTTCTTATTGGCGTGAGCACACTGTACGATCAGACTGGAGGTAGAAAAACCATTAAAGAACGTATGAGAAAAGGAGTAAAACAGACCAGAATGTGTGTTAAATCTTAGATTCCTCAAAGTACCTCCCTCTTACTCTGATGACAGCTTAACACACCCTTGGCATTCTCTCAAGCAGCTTCATCAAGTTCCAAGCCAGAATATGGCCGGAATCACTCAACTAAGACAAAAACGTCAGTCAATATGGAAAATTGTTAAAACCTGAAAGTATTCTAAAGTGTAATCATGAAAATCATAAATCGCTATGATGAAACTGGGTCTCATTAGGACCACTCCAGGAAAAGAAGGTCAAGAAATACATCTGCTGCAGAGGATAAGTTCATCATTAACCAGCCTCAGAAACTGCAAATTAACATCACTTTAAATAACAGCCACACTAAGCTATCCCGCTAGCGATCTCGTTAGCGTTGCATACTAATGAGATCGCTAGCGGGATTGTTTCTATATCGCTAAATGCTGCCGCATTTAGCGATATAGTTAACGACGCTATCGCCGTTAGCGATCTTCTTAACGACTTTAGCGGTACAAAAGTACCGCTAAATCGCTAAGAAAAGGTGCCACACAGCGATAAGATACTTACCCAGCGGGAGCGCCGACGAGAAAATAGGGTCCGGAACGATACCAGCGACGAGCGAGATCACAGCAGGAAGCTCGTCGCTGGAAGCTGCCGCACTGAACAATATCGCTAACGGGATCGCTAAATAGTGACGTTTTTTAGCGATCCCGTTAGCGATATTGTTTAGTGTGGCATACCCTTAAGAAACTACGCACAGACAAAGTAAGAGAGACATCTCAACATCAACTATACAAAGGACACAGAGGGAAAGCAGCAAAGAAGCCACTACTGAAGACAACAAACAAGACTTTTTTTTAGGAGCAAAACTAGATTAAAGTCAGGTCAATGAAAATCTGTACTATGGTCAGATGAGTCATATTTAACCTTTGTTACAAACCGCCATAATTTTATGAAACAAGAAAAGTGAGGAGATGGTTCCTAAATGTTTGGTGCCCACCATGAATCATGGTGGGGAAGGTGTAATGGTGATGCAATTTGTGATTTATTCCATATTTATTGTACACCTACCCAGCATGACTACCACAGTATTCTGCAACAAAATACCATCTCATCTGGTTTGCACTTAGTGTGCCCATAATTAGTACAATGAGCCAAAACACCCCTCCAGGCTATGCAAGGGCTACATGAGCGGGAAGGGGAGGGATAGAGTGCTGTGTCACATAACTGTCTCCACAATCACCTGACATTAACCCTATAGAGTTGATGTGAGATAAGTTGGACCAGAGAGTGAAGGCAAAGCAGTCAACAAGTGTTCAGCACCTCTGGTAACTCCTTCCAGACTTTTGGAATCCATTTCAGATGACAACCTGATGAGAGACTGTTAGGGAGTATAAAGTACTCTGAGAGCCCAAGGTTTAAAGGGACTGTCAGCCTAGAATGACTTTTCAAACCAAGTACAGGCGCTCGGTGCACCCTCCGTACGGTCAAACGGCTCAGTGCACCTTCCCACCTTGTTTTCCATAGCTATCAATTAAAATGGAGTGGCGATGGCGGAGATAGATGGAACACTGAAGTGTTTGGTCAGGCCAAGGGTGCACTGAGCGCCTGTGCTTGGTTTGTACAGTCACTCGGGCTTGTTTCTATAGGTGTTCATTTGTGGCATTTCTGCCTGTGCATATTCCAGTAAGAACAAAGAAAACCATTGGCTGAACAGCTGCATCCAAACTTTTTACTGGTAATACATATATAAATGCCCACGTTCATACATGTATTACTGGTGTAGGAGATGTGTGCATATACCGTTAAACATGTGTGTATATAATTCAAATTCAAATTCAAAGAAGCTTTATTGGCAGGACTAAATACACATTAGTTTTGCCAAAGCAAGTGTACAAAAGGGGGATAGGGATAGGGATGTTGAGTAGGGGCAGATCCAGGGTGGGGGCTATGGAAATCCATGGCATAGGGAGGGGTGATGGGGCGCAGGTCCAGGGTGGGGGCTATAAAAGTCCATGGCATAGGGAGGGGTGATGGGGGCAGATCCGGGGTGGGGGCTATAGAAGTCCATGTATATAATCACGTGTAGGCGCTGTGCCTACATAATATTAAATATATATATTACAGGTGCATAGTAAATATATATATATATATATATATATACAATATAGGAGCTGTATGTGTGTATATAATAAATGTGTCTGTATATGTGTACACAACACAGGACAGGTACATATGATATACATGTATACAAGTGTACTAGCTGTATATATAATACACCTGTGTATGTGTGCACATCATATATTACAGGAGCAGTGCACAGGAGATGTATATACATAGAGCGGCACACGTGTGCAGGAGCGGCAATATATATATATATATATATATATATATAATATTACACGTGTGTGTGTATAACTATGCGCACACACATTACATGACAGGTGAGTGGGGCCCCCCACACACACACATTACATGACAGGTGAGTGGGGCCCCCACACACACATTACATGACAGTGAGTGGGGCCCACACACACACACACAATACATGACAGGTGAGTGGGGCCCACACACACACACACACACATAATACATGACAGGTGAGTGGGGCCCCCCACACACACACACATAATACATGCAGGTGAGTGGGGCCCCACACACACACATAATACATGCAGGTGAGTGGGGCCCACACACACACCATTACATGACAGGTAACTGGGGCCCCCACACACACATTACATGACAGTGAGTGCAAACACATTACATGAAATGAGTGGGGTCCACACACACACACATTACATGACAGGTGAAGTGGGCCCTCACACACACACACACACACATAATACATGACAGGTGAGTGGGGCCCCCCACACACACAATAATACATGCAGGTGAGTGGGGCCCCACACACACACATTACATGACAGGTGACTGGGGCCCCCACACACACATTACATGACAGGTGAGTGGGGCCCCACACACACATTACATGACAGTGAGTGGGGCCCACACACACACATTACATGACAGGTGAGTGGGGCCCACACACACACATTACATGACAGGTGAGTGGGGCCCCACACACACACACACATAACTACATGCAGGTGAGTGGGGCCCCACACACACACATTACATGACAGGTGAGGGGGCCCCAACACACACATTACATGACAGTAGTGGGGCCCACACACACATTACATGACAGGTAGTGGTGGCCCACACACACATTACATGACAGGTGAGTGGGGACACCACACACCAACACATAATACATGACAGGTGAGTGGGGCCCCAACACACAATACATGCAGGTTGAGTGGGGCCCAACACACACTTACATCATGACTGGGACCATACATGACAGGTGAGTGGGGCCCAACACACACATTACATGACAGTGAGTGGGGCCACACACACACATTACATGACAGGTGAGTGGGGCCCCACAACACACATATCATGACAGGTAAGTGGGGCCCACACAACAATTACATGACAGGTGAGTGGGGCCCACACACACACACATTACATGACGATGATGGGCCAACCACCATCAACATCCCCAACGGCAGGACTACATATATAAGCTGTGACTGTACATGTATACAGGGCAGAGGCGTGGGACACCCACTACGTGCGGGATCTGCGTCCGGGACGGGGTGCAGTGTTGGGGTCACGTCCCGTTCGGTATAAGTGGGAGACTTACTTTCTACGCCATGACACGACAGGTGCCGGGACATTCGGTCACAGCACGGACCTCCACACTGACAACACGGAGTTGTGAAGTGACCGCGGTGACTCCAGCCCGCACGGAAGACCCCCGCAGTCTGCGCTACAGAAGGTGCGGACCGGGTGTCATCGGGAGTTACAGTCGCGCAGCACTCACCTGCTATTGACGCCATGATGGGAACCCACCCCCTCCCGCCTGCGGTGACGTTACGTCTCACGTGACCTGCATGCCGAAGCCGTTTCCCGCATGCGCGTTTGTAACCGCGCTTAGCGCGCCTGCGTTTCGCACTGTTGGTAACAGATTAAGCTGCGCATGCGTTCTACACAGTGCACCCTCCCTGTCCTGTGCTGTGTCCATCGTCTCTGCGCTGTTACTGTGCATCAGAAACATAGAGGCCCTGTCTGCAGCTGTAATGATTCTGTCACTTTTACCTCATGTTTTTGTTACACTCCAGTAGTATGTGACTGGAGGAGGCGCTCACACGCGCTCTGTGTGCGGTAATGGCGCGGTACCGCAGTGTCAGTGTGAACTGTGCTGATATCGAGCAGAGTCGCCCACTTGACTTTATGTTTCTGGGCTCCTTATCAGATATCAGGCTGGCATATGTTTACAGACACATCGGAAAACCGTAATAAATGTGATGATCGTAGCTCGTCGTCTCCGGCCACACGCGGCGTCACTGTGATCTGTAACATGAGAGAATTAGGCTAAATAATCTAGAACTTTCTTCAGCCTCAAAATATGAACTGTAATGCTAAGATGTTAGTGACCATCAGGAGCCCATAGTGGTCGCCTGTCTTTAAAGACCCCTTAAGGTATTAGTAACAGTTCAGCTCATGTTAGCTTTGTGTTCTCTGTAAGCTTCCTGACACCTGGAGGCTGCAGAACTCCAGCAAGATTTACATGTTTATATTACTCATCCAATACAGAGAGTTCTTAATGAGAACGGTGTATGTTTATATTAACCGTAGTTCTTCAGTGGGAAAGTGTCTTATGCTTATAGTTACTGCATAGTTTCGCTATTAATGCTTGGTGAGAAATGTGATTATAGTATGGTAGAATATCCGGCCCCAGGAGAGTTTCTGGCACGTCATATCCGATGACGTATTTGTCTTTCTGTAATCATTTAATTGTAATAAAATTAATTGCCTTCTTTAAAGCTGTATCTGACCCCTTTAAGTACTTGGCAAAACATTAACAGACTCCTTAAATCTTTTTTATGGTCAGGGTAATAAAGAGCCTTGTATGTACGGGCTTTCCGAGTATTACTAGAATGGGGGTGTCCTGGTATTACTGAATCCGGGGCACCTTTATGATTTTGGGTGGGTTTTTCTGTTGCATGTGATCTCGGAGAACCAATGTTGCCCATTCCCTGCTCCCATCCACCTGTGATTCTTCCATCATCATCCTGTTACTCTGCCCCCTTCCTTATGTGACTCTGCCCCTGTCACCCTGTGACAGTGCCCGGTCAACCTGTGACTCTGCCCCATCATCCTGTGATTCTGCCCCGTAACCCTGTGACTCTGCCCCTGTCATCCTGTGAGTCTGCCCCATCATCCTGTGACTCTGCCCCGTCACCCTGTGACTCTGCCCCCATTTTCCTGTGACTCTGCCCCATCTTCCTGTGACTTTGCCTCCGTCACCCCGTGACTCTGCCCTGTCACCCTGTGACTTTGCCTCCGTCACCCTGTGACTGCACCATCATCCTGTGACTCTGCCCCATCATCCTGTGATTCTGCCCCGTCACCCTGTGACTCTGCCCCTGTCATCCTGTGACTGCCCCATCATCCTGTGACTTTACCTCGTCACCCTGTGACTCTTCCATTTTCCTGTGACTCTGCCCCATCTTCCTGTGACTCTGCCCCTTCTTCATGTGACTCTGCCCATCATCCTGTGACTCTGCCCCATCATCCTGTGACTCTGCCCCATCATTCTGTGACTCTGCCCCTTCACCCTGTGACTGCCCCGTCATCCTGTGACTCTGCCCCATCATCCTGTGACTCTGCCCCCTCCCCGTGACTCTGCCCCCCCCCCCCCCCATCACCCCCGGACTTTTTGCCCCCTCTTCCTGTGACCTTTTGCCTCATCTTCCGGACTCTGCCCCCCAAAAACCCCCCCGTGAAAATGCCCCATCTTCCTGTGAAATTTTTTTTTCCCCCCTTTTTTTTTGGCTTTTTTTTTTTTTGGGCCCCCTCCCCTGTGAAACCTTTTTTCCCCTTTCCCCCTTTATCTGCCCCATCACCCTGTTTCCCCTTCCCCACCCATCCCCCTTTGCTCTTTTCCCATTTTTCCTTTGATCTTCCCGTACCCTTTTTCCCTTTCCCCTTTTTTTTTTTCCCCTTTCCCCCTTTAATCCTTCTCTTCCTCCCCCTTACTCTTCCCCTTCTTCCCTTTTTTTGCGGTTTTTTCTTTCCTTTGCCTTTTGCCCCTTTTTCCTGTCTCTTCCCCCCCCTTCTTTTTCCCCCTCCCCTTGTTTTTCCCCTTTTGCCCCATCCCCCTGTGACCACCCCATCTTCCCCGTCATTTCCCCTTTTTTTCCCCCTCAAACCCTGTTGGGGGGGCCCCCACCCCCACCCCGGGGGACTTGCCCCATCCTTTCCTTTACTCTGCCCCTCCCCCCTGGACTTCTTGCCTTTTTTATTCCTGTGCTCTGCCCCAAATTTCCGTGACTTTTGCCCCTCATCCCGGCCCCCCATCATCCTGTGCCCTGCCCCCAACCCTCCCTTTATCTGCCTTTCCCCCTTCCTGTGATCGCCCCATCTTCCCCGTACTCTGCCCCCAATTTTTCCCGTGACCTGTCCTCTTCCTGTGCTCGCCCCATTTTTTCCTGGACTCGCCCCATCCCCTGTGACTCTGCCCCACACCCTTGACTTTTTCCCCCTCTTCCTTACTCTGCCTCCCCGTGCTCTGCCCATCCCCTTTTTGACCCCCCCAATTTTTCCCGTGACTTGCCCCATCTTCCCGGACTCTGCCCCATCCCCTTGACTCTGCCCATCTCCTGTGCTTGCCCCATTTTTCCGTGACTCTGCCCCCTCCCTGTGACTCGCCCCATCACCCCGTGACTCGCCCCATCTTTCCCCGTGACTCTGCCCCCACTTCCTGTGCTCCTGCCCCATACCTGGACTGCCCTTTCCTGTGACTTGCCCCCTCCCCGTGACTCTGCCCCATCCCTTTACCGCCCATCTCCTGTACTCGCCCCATTTTCCTGTGACCTGCCCCTTTTTTCCCCGTGACTCTGCCCCCTTTTTTTTTTTTTTTTTTTTTTTTTTTTTTTTTTTTTTTTTTTTTTTTTTTTTTTTTTTTTTTTTTTTTTTTTTTTTTTTTTTTTTTTTTTTTTTTTTTTTTTTTTTTTTTTTTTTTTTTTTTTTTTTTTTTTTTTTTTTTTTTTTTTTTTTTTTTTTTTTTTTTTTTTTTTTTTTTTTTTTTTTTTTTTTTTTTTTTTTTTTTTTTTTTTTTTTTTTTTTTTTTTTTTTTTTTTTTTTTTTTTTTTTTTTTTTTTTTTTTTTTTTTTTTTTTTTTTTTTTTTTTTTTTTTTTTTTTTTTTTTTTTTTTTTTTTTTTTTTTTTTTTTTTTTTTTTTTTTTTTTTTTTTTTTTTTTTTTTTTTTTTTTTTTTTTTTTTTTTTTTTTTTTTTTTTTTTTTTTTTTTTGGGGGGGGGGGGGGGGGGGGGGGGGGGGGGGGGGGGGGGGGGGGGGGGGGGGGGGGGGGGGGGGGGGGGGGGGGGGGGGGGGGGGGGGGGGGGGGGGGGGGGGGGGGGGGGGGGGGGGGGGGGGGGGGGGGGGGGGGGGGGGGGGGGGGGGGGGGGGGGGGGGGGGGGGGGGGGGGGGGGGGGGGCCCCCTCACCCCGGATATCCCCCGTGATCTGCCCCATCTTCCTTTACTCTGCCTCTTTTTCTTTCTTCCCCTTACCCTTGCTCCCATTCCTTGGGGTTTTCCCCATCTTCTTACCCCCACCCCTGTGACCTGCCCATCACCCGGACCTGCCCCATCTTCCTGTGATCGCCCCCTCCCCGGACTCGCCCATTTCCTGTATTCCCGCCCCATCTTCCTGGACTCTGCCCCATTTCCTGGCTTCCCTCCCCTGTGACTCTGCCCCCTCTTCCTGTGACTTGCCCTCCCTTGACTCTGCCCCCTCTCTGTCCCCCCATTTCCTGGACTTGCCCCACTTCCTGGCTTCCCCTCACCCCGTGATCTGCCCCCCCATTTTTTCCCTTTACTCTGCCCATCTTCCTGGGACTCTGCCCCGTCTTCCCCACCCTGTGACTTGCCCCATTTTGGACCGCCCATCTTTCCTGTGACTCTCCCCATTTCCGTACTCCCGCCCCATCTTCCCGTGACTCTGCCCATCTTCCGTAACCTGCCCCATCTTCCGTGTTTCCCTCTGCCCCATCTTCCTGTACTCTGCCCATCTTCCTGTGCTCTGCCCCTCCCCTGTGACTTGCCCCTTTTTATGTGACTCTCCCCCCTCACCTGTGACTCGCCCCATCTTCCCGTGACCTTTCCCCATCTTCCTTTGCCTTGCCCCCTCCCTGTGCCCGCCCCCCTTCTGTGACTTGCCCCAACCCCGTACTCGCCCCCCTCACCCTTGACTTGCCCATCCCATGACTCTGCCCAATTTTCCCCCTTTTTTTGTGATTGCCCCCTTCCCTTTAATTGCCCCATCTTCCGTGCCCCCCTTTCCCTTCTTTCCCGTATCTGCCCATCTTTCCCGTGACTCTGCCCCTCCCCTGGACCTGCCCCCCGCCCCCATTTCCCCGTGACTCTGGGCCCATCTTCCTTGAATCTGCTCCCCCTTCCTGTGACTCGCCCCCTCACCCTGTGTCTGCCCATCTTCCCTTTACTTCCCCCCTTCCCGTGACTCTGCCCTCCCTGGACTTGCCCCCATTTCCCGTGACTTTGCCCCATCTTCCTGTGACTCCCGCCCCCTCCTTGTCGA
>JARQOD010013733.1:0-13754 GCA_033576555.1 Oophaga sylvatica
TGTAGGAGGAGTTTTTCTGCAATGGAAATCAAGCACTTGTCCGATCGTGTGGAGCAGCTCGGAGTATTGCTAGCTATCTCACTCGTTTGTCTGCTGTAGAGCCTAAGATCCCTACTCCGGATTTATTTTTTGGGGATCGGTCTAAATTTTTTAATTTTAAAAATAACTGTAAGTTGTTTTTTGCTCTGAAACCTAAGTCCTCGGGGAACGCAGCACAGCAGGTTCAAATTGTCATCTCCCTGTTGTGCGGCGACCCTCAGGATCGGGCTTTTTCCCTGACACCTGGGGATCCTGTTTTGACTGATGTTGATGTGTTTTTTCAGGCTCTAGGGTTGTACGATGAACCTAATGTTACTGATCAAGCTGAGAAAACCTCGTTGGCATTGAATCAGGGTCAGGAAGCCGCAGAGCTATATTGTCAGAAATTCCAAAA
Source organism: Oophaga sylvatica (assembly GCA_033576555.1). Lineage (NCBI taxonomy): Eukaryota > Metazoa > Chordata > Amphibia > Anura > Dendrobatidae > Oophaga > Oophaga sylvatica. Next base: position 434 of record JARQOD010013733.1, read on the forward strand.
GTGGGCAGTCCTTACTAAATGGAATGATGATGCCCTGGCAGCTCTTTTTCGGAAGGGTCTGCCAGAAACCGTAAAGGACGTTATGGTGGGATTCCCTGTTCCCTCTGGTCTCAATGACTCTATGTCATTGGCTATTCAAATTGATAGACGTTTACGTGAGCGTAGAAATATGCGAGAGGCGGTGATGCCTTGTGAGCAAACCTCTGAGCCCATGCAGTGAGATGGAGTGGTTTCTGGGGCTCAGCGTCGAGAGTTTCGAAAGCGTAATAAGTTGTGCTTCTATTGTGGAGACGCTTCTAATACTATTTCTATCTGCCCTAAGCGGGGAAGATGTCTTGCGCGCTCGGTTGTTTTGGGTAATGTTCAGACTAAATTTCTTTTGACTGTTACCTTGATTTGCTCCATGCAGGGCCGGATTAAGAACATGATGGGCCTGGAGCTGAAGGGGCAGGCAAGGGGCATGGCAAGGGGTGGGCCAAACATGGCAATTCACAAAGGCCAAAAATGTAACGTAAAAGATATAAACAAAGTAAATAACGAAGTAAATATATGATACATGCCTAATATAAATACAGTGGATATAGAAGCAATTAAACCATGTCAGTCAAGGCGCATGGCAAGTTCTGTGTCTGTATGTATGTCAGCAGCCCATCTATAACATTAGTACGTACCTGCCTGTATACCAGTATCACAGCCATATATACCAGTACTGTGTGTGTATATATGTCAGCAGCACATCTATGTATAACATTAGTACCTGCTTATATACCAGTACCACAGCTATACATAGCAGTAACATGTCTGTATATATGTCAGCAGCACAAGATGTATTATAACATTAGTACCTGCTCCACAGGAACACACAACTCACACCTCAGTCTGACGTCCTCCTATAGCAGTTTTTCTCAACCTTCTCAGCCTCAGGGCACCCTGGGAAAAAATTAAAGTCCGGCCGATCAGACAAGAATTTGGACAGTCTAAACGGCCCTTAATACTGCCACACATAGCCCCCTTATAGTGCCACACACAGCCCCCTTAATACTGCCACACATAGCCATCTCAATAATACTGCCATACATAGCCACATTAGTAATATTGCGTCAGAGAGGCCCCATACACAGATATATGGCAACATTGAGAGGCCCATTCTAGTATATGGTGCAGCATTGAATGTCCCATAGTAATATAGGGCAACATTGAGAGGCCCATTCTAGTATATAGCGCAGCATTGAATGGCCCATAGTTGCGCAGCATTGAATGGCCCATAGTATATATAGGGCAGCATTGAGAGGGCCTCTCAATGCTGCCCTATATATACTATGGGCCATTCAATGCTGCGCTATATACTAGAATGGGCCTCTCAATGCTGCCCTATATTACTATGGGCCATTCAATGCTACGCTATATACTAGAATGGGCCTCTCAATGCTGCCCTATATATACTATGGGCCATTCAATGCTGCGCTATATACTAGAATGGGCCTCTCAATGCTGCCCTATATTACTATGGGCCATTCAATGCTACGCTATATACTATAATCGGCCTCGCAGCCTTACTTATAATGCACCCCATATGCAGCCGTACTTATAATGCACTCCCCCATATGCAGCCGTACTTATAATGCACCCCATATGCAGCCGTACTTATAATGCACCTCATATGCAGCCGTACTTATAATGCACCCCATATGCAGCCCTACTTATAATGCACCCCATATGCAGCCGTACTTATAATGCACCCCATATGCAGCCGTATTATAATGCACCCCATATGCAGCCGTACTTATAATGCACCCCATATGCAGCCTTACTTATGCACCCCATATGCAGCCGTACTTATAATGCACCCCATATGCAGCCGTACTTATAATGCACCCCATATGCAGCCTTACTTATAATGCACCTTATATGCAGCCGTACTTATAATGCACCCCATATGCAGCCTTACTTATGCACCCCATATGCAGCCGTACTTATAATGCACCCCATATGCAGCCGTACTTATAATGCACCCCATATGCAGCCTTACTTATAATGCACCCCATATGCAGCCGTACTTATAATGCACCCCATATGCAGCCTTACTTATAATGCACCCCATATGCAGCCGTACTTATAATGCACCCCATATGCAGCCTTACTTATAATGCACCCCATATGCAGCCGTACTTATAATGCACCCCATATGCAGCCTTACTTATAATGCACCCCATATGCAGCCGTACTTATAATGCACCCCATATGCAGCCTTACTTATAATGCACCCCATATGCAGCCGTACTTATAATGCACCCCATATGCAGCCTTACTTATGCACCCCATATGCAGCCGTACTTATAATGCACCCCATATGCAGCAGTACTTATAATGCACCCCATATGCAGCCGTACTTATAATGCACCCCATATGCAGCCTTACTTATAATGCTTCCCCTTTACAAAAATAATAAATCCTGTACTCACCTCTCTTGCTCCTGGCTCCTGCGCTGCTCACTGCTCTCCCTCTCAGCGTCTGACTGCCGGCGCCCGCTGTCAGACGCTGAGAGGGGGATTATGGGAGAGAAGGAGCGCTCGCTCCTTCTCTCTCAATGCGGTCAGCTGTATTGGCTAGATGCCGATACAGCTGACCCGATGACGGGCGGGGGGCCCACAGCTGGCATCGGGCCCCCCACCGCCTGCTCAGGGGCCCCATAGCGGCCGGGCGGCAGAGCAGGGAGATTGATTCTCCCTGCTCTGCCGCAGAAAGTAACTGTGTCGGCGTGCTGTGCACGCCGATACAGTTACAGTAGCGTAGCTCCGGGTGGAGCTACTGGGCCTATCTCTAACAAGGGGCCTGGAGCTGCAGCTCCATCAGCCCCTACGTTAATACGGCCCTGGCTCCATGTCCACATTTTCGGCTCAGGCTTTTGTTGATTCAGGAGCAGCGCTAAACCTAATGGATTTTGATTTTGCCAAACGTTGTGGTTTTCCGATGGTACCCCTGCGGAGGTCTATTCCTTTGCTGGGTATTGATTCTACCCCTTTAGCGGAGAATAAACCCCAGTTTTCAACCCAAGTGATAATGCGGGTTGACCCGGACCACCAAGAGAATTGTAAATTTTTGGTGTTACATAATTTACATGACATTATTGTACTGGGTTTTCCTTGGTTGCAGACCCATAATCCTGTTTTGGATTGGAAGTCTGTGTTTGTGGTCAGTTGGGGTTGTCAATCTGTTCGTAATGACACTCCTGTTTTTTCTACCTCTCCCCAGTCTCAAGATGTCCCTGACTATTTGGCTGATTTTTCTGATGTGTTTAGCGAGAGTAAGTCGGCGTCCTTACCTCCTCATAGGAGTTATGATTGTGTGATTGAGTTAGTACCCGGTTGCAGGACCGGACTGGCCCACCGGAGAACCGGAGGATTCTCCGGTGGGCCCTGGCATCTGGGGGGCCCTGGCACCTGCTGGCATACAGGGGCCAGTTGCCTAGGGCCCCCGCTGCTCCAGGGGCCCCCAGCCGGTGGCGTGTCGCTAATAGCGGCACACCACGCAGCTGCCATGGGGGCCCCGTGCCAGCGGTGCAGCAGCGGGTGACAGGAGGCAGGAGCCCCTGTCCCCGCTGCTAAAGAGAAATGAATATTCACTGCTTCCCATGCCCACATGGGCGTGGGAAGCAGTGAATATCATTACTTACCTGTCACCCGCTCCAACCGCTGGGCGCCGCTGTGTCATCGCGTCCTCTCTTGCTGCGATGTTCAGGCAGAGGGCGCGATGACGTCATTAGTGAGCGCCGCGCCCCCTGCCTGAGCATTCACTGCCGGAGGACCGAAGACAGCGGCGCTCAGCAGTGGACCCGGTGACAGGTAAATATCGCAGGTGCCGGGGCCCTGAGCCAACGGTGACACCGGCACCTGTCACCCATAGCGCGCCGGTGTCCCCGCCTGCTCAGGACACCAGCACCTGGCCCCCAGCGACGAGAGGTGAGTATGTCTTTTTTTTTTGCAGCATCTATGGGGGCACAGTCCGTGGAGCATTTATGGGGCATAATCTATGGGGGCATAATCTGTGGAGCATTTATGGGGGCATAATCTTTGGGGCATAATCTGTGGAGCATTTATGGGGGCATAATCTATGGGGGCATAATCTGTGGAGCATTTATGGGGGCATAATCTATGGGGGCATAATCTGTGGAGCATCTATGGGGGAATAATCTGTGGAGCATTTATGGGGGCATAATCTATGGGGGCATAATCTGTGGAGCATTTATGGGGCATAATCTGTGGAGCATCTATGGGGGCATAATCTATGGGGGCATAATCTGTGGAGCATTTATGGGGGCATAATCTATGGGGGCGTAATCTGGAGCATTTATGGGGCATAATCTATGGGGGCATAATCTGTGGAGCATTTATGGGGGCATAATCTATGGGGGCATAATCTGTGGAGCATTTATGGGGGCATAATCTATGGGGGCGTAATCTGTTGAGCATTTATGGGGGCATAATCTATGGGGGCATAATCTGTTGAGCATTTATGGGGGCATAATCTATGGGGGCATAATCTGTTGAGCATTTATGGGGGCATAATCTATGGGGGCATAATCTGTGGAGCATTTATGGGGGCATAATCTATGGGGGCATAATCTGTGGAGCATTTATGGGGGCATAATCTATGGGGGCATAATCTGTTGAGCATTTATGGGGGCATAATCTATGGGAGCATAATCTGTGGAGCATTTATGGGGGCATAATCTATGGGGGCATAATCTGTGGAGCATTTATGGGGGCATAATCTATGGGGGCATAATCTGTGGAGCATTTATGGGGCATAATCTGTGGAGCATCTATGGGGGCATAATCTATGGGGGCATAATCTATGGAGCATTTATGGGGGCATAATCTATGGGGGCATAATCTGGAGCATTTATGGGGGCATAATCTGTGGAGTATTTATGGGGGCATAATCTATGGGGGCATAATCTGTGGAGCATTTATGGGGGCATAATCTATGGAGCATCTATGGGGGAATAATCTAAGGAGCATTTATGGGGGGATAATCTATGGAGCATTTATGGGGGCATAATCTGAGGAGCATTTATGGGGGCACAATCTATGGAGCTTCTATGGGGGCATAATCTAAGGAGCACTTATGGGGGCATAATCTATGGAGCATCTATGGGGGCATGATCTATGGAGCATCTATGGGGGCATAATCTAAGGAGCATTTATGGGGGCACAATCTATGGAGCTTCTATGGGGGCATAATCTAAGGAGCATCTATGGGGGCATAATCTAAGGAGCATCTATGGGGGCACAATCTATGGGGCACAATCTATGGGGGCATAATCTATGGAGCATCTATGGGGCATAATCTATGGAGCTTCTATGGGGGCATAATCTATGGAGCATCTATGGGGGCATAATCTATGGGGGTATAATCTATGGAGCTTCTATGGGGGCATAATCTAAGGAGCATCTATGGGGGCATAATCTAAGGAGCATCTATGGGGGCATAATCTATGGGGGCACAATCTATGGAGCTTCTATGGGGGCATAATCTAAGGAGCATCTATGGGGGAATAATCTATGGAGCATCTATGGGGGCATAATCTATGGGGGCATAATCTATGGAGCATCTGTGAGGGCACAATCTATGGAGCATCTATGGGGGCATAATACATGGGCAGCATATGGGGCACAATCTATGGAGAATCTTGTGGGGCATAATACATGGGGCAGCATATGGGGCATAATCTCATTTTCCACCCTAGGCTTATACTCGAGTCGATAAGTTTTCCCAGTTTTTGTGGCAAAATTAGGGGGGTCGACTTATACTCGAGTATATATGGTATCTATCTATTATCTATCTATATATATATATAGCATTATACCCTATGAGGGGGGCAGCATTATCCTCTATGAGGGGGGCAGCATTATCCCCTATGAGGGGGGCTGCTTTATAATCTATGAGGGAGGCTACCCCAACTCCTGCTACATAATTAAGACATGTACTACCTTATATTATACCCTGATATTAGTGTGTTTTACTGCACAATTTGTGGTCTTGTATTTATTTCTATGTAGCTACATAGTGGGCCCCAAGAATGATTTTCTCTGGTGGGCCCAAGGTGTTCCAGTCCGACGCTGCCCGGTTGTAAATTTATCGGTACACGAGCATGATGCTATGCGATCTTATATTAAAGAGTCTTTGGAGAAGGGTCATATCAGACCTTCCTCTTCACCCTTGGGCGCCGGATTTTTTTTTGTGGTCAAAAAGGATGGTTCATTGAGGCCATGTATTGACATGTATTTGCTGCTTGTTTCTATCTTGTTTGCTATTTCCATTTTTTTGTCTGCACTTTTGTGGGAGGTTAGCCGGGTTCCCCTCCAGGGGCCTGTGCTACTCTCTGTTTTTCAGTAGCCACTGTTTATTTGTTCAATTGCTCTGTCCCTGCTATTTAAGTGGCTGCGGGTTAGCCGCTTGTTCACACCAGAGATCTGATTTAGCGGGTGGCGAGATCGTGTGGTCTCAGCATTTTTTGAAATCAGAAGTGTTGGAATTTTTCTAGGGTTTTTCTGGGTTGCAGATAGTATTCTGTCCTGTTCTGTCCTATCTAGGCAGTATTTGGCCCCAGCGTTTGCTTACTCTATTTTCTACCTGCGTTTGTATTTCATCTTGTCTAACCGCCATTATTCTGTATGTGTGGGGGTGTCAGGAGTCGAACCCAGTACCTCTTGTCCACTGGCCAGCAGCTCTACCATCTGAGCTATTCTGCTGGCTGCAAAGTTCCTTGCTGAATCCAGATACCATTGACTGTTCTTCCTGATTGGCTACACCTAGTGCTCTCTTGATTGGGCCTCTGATTGCCAATTACACACCCTATATAAACCTGGCCCTGTGGGTGTGTCATTGCGAGATTATTGAGCTCCAAGCCTTTAGTCAAGCGTTTCCTCCTGATCCATTGCTACAAACACTGCTCTCCTGTGAACCGACCTCGGCCTGCCTTCTGACTACGCTCTCCGCCTGATCCATTGCTACAAACACTGCTCTCCTGTGAACCGACCTCGGCCTGCCTTCTGACTACGTTATCTGCCTGCTCCTCTGTTACCGAACTGCCTTTCCTGTGTACCGACCTCCGGCTGCCACCTGACTACGTTATCCGCCTGATCCATTGCTACAAACACTGCTTTCCTGTGTACCGACCTCCGGCTGCCATCTGACTACGCTACCTGCCTCTGCTTTCCCTAGTGTTTGCAGTAACATCGGCTCCAACCCAGACGGGATCTTGACAGAATAATCTCGCGCCAAAATGGAGTCCGCTGTGAACACCCTGAGACGGCAAGTTACGGAGCTTCAAAGTTTTTGTACTGACTCTCAAGGAAAATATGCCAAGTTACAAACTGATTTCACGGCGATACAACAGGAAGTAATTGAGCTACAAAAACAACTTCTGGACGTGCGCAATTCAGGGTCCGAATCAAACGCGCGGCTGCCGCTGCCTGCAAAGTTCAGTGGGGATCGCAAGCAGTACCGAGGATTCCTCAATCAATGCCGCATATACTTCCAGATGCAACCTGCTCCCTTTACCAGTGAGAGGAAGAAAGTTTTTTTCATGATAAATCTCCTGACGGATGAAGCTCTTGCTTGGGCTTCACCTTATGTAGAAAAGGACTATGACCTCCTTAATGACCTGGAAGCCTTCACCGCAGCTATGAATCAAGTTTTTGATGACCCAAACCGCTGTGCCACAGCAGAAACCAAATTACATAATTTGCGCCAAGGACGTCGCTCTGTTGCGGAATATACATCGGAGTTCCGTCGCTGGGTGGCCGACACCACCTGGAATCCAGCGGCCCAGAGAAGTCAATTTCGACGAGGGCTATCAGAACCAGTGAAAGACGAGCTTGCCAGGGTTGAGACCCCTGACCAGTTGGAGGACTTTATTCAACTATGTATCCGGATTGACCAGAGACTTACTGAAAGGAGAAAGGAGAGACTGCGAGCACTTGGGAATAGCCCTGGCTTCTCATTTTCAGCATCAGACCACCAAGAAAAGACGCAAGTTGTGTCTGAACCGATGCAGATCGACGTCATCCGAAGACCACTCTCTGCACAGGAGAAGGAGAGGCGACGTGCAGAACATCTCTGCCTCTATTGTGGGGACCCTGGACACTATGCCATCAACTGTCCTAACAAAAGGACTATAGCCTTTACCAACAACAGGTCTGCCAGCAATACGGACCTTTCTCAGCAGTCGGATTCCATCTTGCAGACTATCTCATCAGTAACGCCAGAAATAGACAAAATACATACCACATCATCTCATTTTGTAATCCCCATTCAGGTTGTAATGGGCACCCAAAAATACAATGCTCTGCCCTGTTGGATTCGGGAGCAGGAGGAAATTTTATGGACTTAAAATTTACACGTGATAATAATATTTCCAGTAGGACCAAATCCACACCAATTGAAATGGAAACTGTGGATGGATCACCTTTGTCTTCTGGACCTGTCACGCATGAGACAATCGAACTGGAGATTTGTATCGACCCGGATCATCATGAAGCTGTCAGTTTCCACCTTATTTCATCTCCGAAATTTCCGGTTATTCTAGGGATCCCCTGGTTTTCAGTCCATAACCCTTCTATCAACTGGGCATCAAGGACCATCACCTTTCCATCTGACTACTGTAAGAATAATTGTCATAAGGAACCCCCTGTTCTCCAACAAGTCCAAATCTCTGAGATTTCGCATGAGAAGGAAGAGAAACTACCACCTCAATATCAGCAGTTCTCTGATGTCTGCAGTAAGAAGAAAGCAGATCAATTACCTCCTCACCGTCCTTACGACTGTCCCATTGAATTGCTGCCAGGAGCAACCATTCCATTTGGACGGATTTACAATCTTTCCGAACCTGAATTGAAGGTATTAAGAAAGTTCCTGGATGAAAATTTAGAGAAAGGCTTTATTCGACCTTCCACATCTCCAGCTGGGGCACCCCTGTTCTTTGTTGAAAAGAAAGACTCCACTCTGCGGCCATGTATTGACTACAGAGAGATGAATAATATCACTGTCAAGAATCGCTACCCGCTACCCTTGATTCCTGAACTATTTGAGAGACTCCGTTCTGCGAAAATCTTTACGAAGCTGGATCTTAGAGGGGCTTACAACCTCATACGGATTCGCCCAGGAGATGAGTGGAAGACCGCCTTCAGAACGAGATATGGACATTTTGAATCTCTTGTTATGACCTTTGGCCTTAGCAATGCCCCAGCCACCTTTCAACATTTTATTAATGATGTATTTCGAGATTTCTTGGACCAATTCGTTGTGGCTTATCTCGATGACATTCTTATATTTTCAGACACCTTGGAAGAGCATCGCAGGCACGTCCAGTTAGTCTTGGAACGACTACAGGAGAACCATCTCTACATTAAACTTGAAAAATGTGAGTTTGAACAAACCAGTATCCAATTTCTGGGATATATCATCTCCCCAGAAGGTCTGAGCATGGATCCCGGCAAAATCAATGCTGTAGTAGACTGGCCTGTTCCAAGAAATTTAAAAGACGTCCAGCGTTTCATAGGATTTGCAAATTTTTACCGAAAATTTATAAAGAACTTTTCACGGATCATACTACCAATTACTACACTAACAAAAAAGACCAAAGCATTTTTCTGGTCTCCGGAGGCACAGGAGGCTTTTGACAAGTTGAAAACTCTTTTTACGTCTGCTCCATTGTTAGTACACCCAAATCCTGAATTGCCATTTACTGTCGAAGTGGACGCCTCGGACTCTGCAGTGGGAGCCATTCTGTCTCAGCGAGTTGGGGACAAGATGCAACTTCACCCATGTGCGTTTCTTTCCCACACCATGTCATCTGCAGAAAAGAACTACGACATTGGTAATAAAGAACTGTTAGCCATTAAAGTTGCCTTCTCCGAGTGGAGACATCTTCTGGAAGGTGCCAATCACCCTGTGACTGTTCTCACGGACCACAAGAATCTTGAATTCCTCCGTACAGCAAAAAGATTGTCTGCAAGACAAGCACGATGGGCCTTATTTTTCTCAAGATTCAATTTTATAATCTCTTACCGGCCTGGTTCAAGAAATGGCAAGGCTGACGCCCTGTCCAGGATGTGTTCGGAACCTCAGGAGAGGTCTAGTAATGATGATACAATTCTAGGCCCTAAAAATTTTTTGGGAATATTGCACTCTAAAGGACTATGTAATAGAATTAAAGATGGATATCAAGAGGACTCTTTCCTTAATCATCCTTCGGAAGACGTCGATCTTTCATTCAAAGAGGGGTTTTGGATGCAGAAACACCAAATATATGTACCTGAATCTTCTCGCCTTGAAGTCCTCAAAAGTGTCCATGATTCTAAACTGGCAGGACATCCTGGAGTTGCAAAAACACAAGACTTACTACTTCGTTTCTTTTGGTGGCCTAATTGTAGGAAGGACGTGAGGAAATATGTTTCAACCTGTTTAACATGCGCACGAAACAAGACCCCACGATCGTCTCCTCTAGGACTCTTACAACCACTCCCAGTTCCATCCAGGCCTTGGGGATCTATTTCCATGGATTTTATTGTGGAACTACCCCCTTCTAAACAGATGACTGTCATCCTTGTCATAGTGGACCGACTCACAAAAATGGCCCACTTTATTCCAACTGAAGGAATTCCTACTGCTGAAAAAACTGCAGAACTGATAATCAAAGAGGTATTCAGGTTACATGGAATTCCTGACAGCGTGGTGTCTGACAGAGGCGTTCAGTTTACGTCAAAATTTTGGAAGAGTTTCTGTACAGCCTTGGGAGTCACGGTGAATCTTTCTACCGCTTTCCATCCTCAGTCCAATGGCCAGACGGAGAGAACGAACCAGACTTTGGAGCAATACCTCCGTTGCTTCATTTCCTATCTTCAGGATGACTGGGTGGACTATTTACCAACAGCAGAGTTTGCCTACAACAACTCCATACATAGCGCTACATCTCAAACCCCATTTTTTGCTAATTATGGAGTACATCCAGTATTTATCCCTAATCTGCCAGTGAACACTCCCATTCCTGCTGTTAATGACAGGCTTACAAAATTACAGGAATCCCAGAAGGAATTATCAGAGATATTGCTCAAGACCCAGGAAGAATATAAGGAAGCAGCAGATAAACATCGGAGAGTGCCCCCTGCTCTTCAGGTTGGAGACAAAGTTTGGCTGTCCACTAAAAACCTTAAGACACATGTGCCATCCTCCAAATTGGGTCAGAAATTCATTGGACCTTTTCAAATTTCTGCAAAAATTAACCAGGTTGCTTTTCGTTTAAAACTTCCCAACAATCTAAAGATTCATCCAGTGTTTCACATATCCTTGCTCAAACCCTTCTGTGAAAACCCGTTTCCAGGAAGAATTCAGCCACCTCCTCCACCAGAAAGGATCCGTGGTGAAGAAGAATACATTGTGGATAAGATTCTGGACTCCCGAAAATTCAGAGGTAAACTGCAGTATCTGGTGCAGTGGAAGGGTTACGGACCAGAGGAAAATTCATGGGAACCAAGGGAGAACGTCCATGCTCCTAGACTAACAAGAGCCTTTCATCAGAGGTACCCGGATAAGCCAGCTCCTGAGATGTCCAGAGGCCATCCTGGAAGGAGGGGAGTACTGTCAGGAGTCGAACCCAGTACCTCTTGTCCACTGGCCAGCAGCTCTACCATCTGAGCTATTCTGCTGGCTGCAAAGTTCCTTGCTGAATCCAGATACCATTGACTGTTCTTCCTGATTGGCTACACCTAGTGCTCTCTTGATTGGGCCTCTGATTGCCAATTACACACCCTATATAAACCTGGCCCTGTGGGTGTGTCATTGCGAGATTATTGAGCTCCAAGCCTTTAGTCAAGCGTTTCCTCCTGATCCATTGCTACAAACACTGCTCTCCTGTGAACCGACCTCGGCCTGCCTTCTGACTACGCTCTCCGCCTGATCCATTGCTACAAACACTGCTCTCCTGTGAACCGACCTCGGCCTGCCTTCTGACTACGTTATCTGCCTGCTCCTCTGTTACCGAACTGCCTTTCCTGTGTACCGACCTCCGGCTGCCACCTGACTACGTTATCCGCCTGATCCATTGCTACAAACACTGCTTTCCTGTGTACCGACCTCCGGCTGCCATCTGACTACGCTACCTGCCTCTGCTTTCCCTAGTGTTTGCAGTAACATCGGCTCCAACCCAGACGGGATCTTGACAGGGGGCTGCCTATTCCTTTGGGGCTCTACTCCGTGGCAGTTAGCTTTCCTCTTTCTATCTTCAGGTGTAGCTAATCTCTCCGGCTGTGACGAGGTGTCTAGGTCACCGTAGGTACGTCCCACGGCTGCTTGTAGTTGTGCGGTTAGTTTAGGGGTCTGCGACCTTTTAGTTCCCAACCTCTCTGGTATTCGGCTGCCTTTGCTGTTTTTTGCTCCTATTCCTCCTCAGCTACCAAATCATAACGTGGGGGGTTTATTTACTATTTTTTATTTTGATCACTGTGATAGCGTTTATCACAGTGATCAAAATGTCCTGCACTGATTGAATCTGCCGGCCGGTAGATTCGGCGGGCGCACTGTGCATGTGCCCGCCAATTTCTTTGCAGGCAGAAGACCGGGAGCTGCAGGAGCCATAGGAGGACCGGGGGGACACCGGGAGGTACCGGTGGGGGGAGATCGGGGATCCCGGGGACCCTATTACTCTCCCCTCTGATGTGCGATCACATCAGAGGGGAGAGAATTTAATTGCAGAATCGCTGTTTTTTTTTTTTTTGCGGTCGCCGTTATGTGGTTAAAAACGGTGATCGCAAAAGCGGGGGACCAGAATTATGTTCTCTGGGGTCTCGGCTACCCGGAGAAAATCTGACACGCCGGGCGCACTACGCATGCTCCTGCCATTTTCTTTGCAGGGAGAAGACGTGGGCAGCTGCAGGAGACATGGGAGGACACCGGGAGGTACGGGGGACAGATCGGGGGTCCCGGGGACCCTATTTCTCTCCCCTCTGATGTGTGATCTCAGAGGAGAGAGAAATTAAATGGAGAATCGCGGCTTTTTTTTTTTTCGGTCTCCGTTGTATGGTTAATAATGGCGATCGCAAAAGCGGGGTCGGTAAAAACCGACCCGAATCATGTTCTCTGGGGTCTCGGCTACCCCCGGTAGCCGAGACCCCGGAGAGAATCCGACTCTGGGGGGCGCTATAAACTTTCTCCACAGCGCCGTTAATTAGTAGATACAGACTGTATGGGATCCTGTCAGGTATATATTACTGTAGATATAGAGTGTACGGGCTCCTGTCAGGTATATATTACTGTAGAT
>JARQOD010013734.1:0-14000 GCA_033576555.1 Oophaga sylvatica
CACTCGACATGAAATGACACATGGTTTACATAGAGTTAACCATGTCTTTTCATGTAGTTTGATATCTGATTTTCACAAACAATTACATGAGTGTATGTGTGCAAAATTTCACACATGTAGGGGTTAAATTAAAGGTGTAAATTCGTTGTAAAAAAAAGGACTTTTTTGCTACGAATTTACACCTTTAATTAACCCTACATGTGTCAAATTTTGCACACATACACTCATGTAATTGTTAGTGAAAACAATATATCAAACAACTTGAAATGACATGGTTAACTCTATGTAAACCATGTGTCATTTCATGTCGGGTTCTGCATTTTCACAAAAGCCGGCAATTGAATTAGCGGCTATTATACTATGTAGAAGTGTATGAACTATAAATATAAATATATATATATATATATATATATATATATATGTGTGTGTCACAAATTCAATGACATGTATATATAATACAGTTTAGGTCCATAAATATTTGGACAGAGACAACATTTATCTAATTTTGGTTCTAGACATTACCACAATGAATTTGAAACAAAACAAATCAGATGCAGTTGAAGTTCAGACTTTCAGCTTTCATTTGAGGGTATCCACATTAAAATTGGATGAAGGGTTTAGGAGTTTCATCTCCTTAACATGTGCCACCCTGTTTTTAAAGGGACCAAAAGTAGTTGGACAATTGACTCCAAGGCTATTTCATTGGACAGGTGTGGGCAATCCCTTCATTATATCATTCTCAATTAAGCAGATAAAAGGGCTGGTGTTGATTTGAGGTGTGGTGTTTGCATTTGGAAGGTTTAGCTGTGAAGGAAACATGCGGTCAAAGGAGCTCTCCATGCAGGTGAAACAAGCTATCCTTAAGCTGCAAAAAACAGAAAAAACCCATCCGAGAAATTGCTACAACTTTAGGAGTGGCAAAATCTACAGTTTGGTACATTCTGAGAAAGAAAGAAAGCACTGGTGAACTCATCAATGCAAAAAGACCTGGGCGCCCACGGAAGACAACAGTGGTGGATGATCGCAGAATACTCTCCATGGTGAAGAGAAACCCCTTCACAACAGCCAACCAAGTGAACAACACTCTCCAGGAGGTAGGCGTATCAATATCCAAATCTACCATAAAGAGAAGACTGCATGAAATTAAATACAGAGGGTTCACTGCATGGTGCAAGCCACTCATAAGAATCAAGAATAAAAAGGCTAGGCTGGACTTTGCTAAAAAACATCTAAAAAAGCCAGCACAGTTCTGGAAGAACATTCTTTGGACAGATGAAACCAAGATCAACCTCTACTAGAATGATGGAAAGAGAAAAGTATGGCGAAGGCGTGGTACAGCTCATGATCCAAAGCATACCATATCATCTGTAAAAACATGGCGGAAGCAGTGTGATGGCTTGGGCATGCATGGCTGCCAGTGGCACTGGGTCACTAGTGTTTATTGATGATGTGACACAGGAGAGAAGCAGCCGAATGAATTCTGAGGTATTAAGAGCCATACTGTGTGCTCAGATCCAGCCGAATGCAGCCAAACTGATTGGTCGTCGTTTCATACTACAGATGGCAATGACCCAAAACATAAAGCCAAAGCAACCCAGGATTTATTAAAGCCAAGAAGTGGAATATTCTTGAATGGCCAAGTCAGTCACCTGATCTCAACCCAATTGAACATGCATTTCACTTGTTAAAGACTAAACTTCAGACAGAAAGGCCCACAAACAAACAACAACTGAAAACCACCACGGTGAAGGCCTGGCAGAGCATCAAAAAGAAGGAAACACAGTGTGTGGTGATGTCCATGAGCTCAAGACTTCAGGCAGTCATTGCCAACAAAGGGTTTTCAACCAAGTACTAGAAATGAACATTTTATTTACAATTATTTAATCTGTCCAATTACTTTTGGTCCCTTTAAATACAGGGTGGCACATGTTAAGGAGCTGAAACTCCTAAACCCTTCATCCAATTTTAATGTGGATACCCTCAAATGAAAGCTGAAAGTCTGAACTTCAACTGCATCTGATTTGTTTTGTTTCAAATCATTGTGGTAATGTCTAGAACCAAAATTAGATAAATGTTGTCTCTGTCCAAATATTTATGGACCTAACTGTATATATATATGTGAGGTGTAAAATTGTTGAAAAAAAATGTGTGGGCTCCCGCCCTATTTTCTCAACCAGACAGCCAAAGCCAGTGAGTGGGGGCAGATAATAATAGCCCAGAGAGGGACCATTATTTTTGGCCCCCCACTGGCTACTAACATCTGCCCCAGACACCCCAGAAAAGACAAATCTATAATTAGATTCGCCCTTTCTGGCACTTTGCCCGTCTATTCCCATTGCCCTGTAGCGGTGGCGAATGGGTTAATAAGGGGTTAAAGCCACCTTGCTATTGAAAGGTGACCTTAAGCCAGGTTAATAATTGAGAGCTGTCAATTAGACAACTATCAATTATTAATCCTATTGCATGAAATAAAAATAAAACACACACACTTTAATTTAAAATCATTTTAATGAAATAAAGACACATGTTTTTGACCATCTTTTATTTTACTGCAAAAACCATTTCCTGTAATAAAAATAAAATAAAAAAGCAAAATTATTCTTACCTATCCCATGTACAGTCAGGTCCCATGGTGTAATCCATCAGAAAGGGTTAATGTTTACTGCAGGGACCGCAGCTAATGCTGCAGCCTCACAGTAAACCCCCAAATGAATCTTTTCCTCTCCTGGCTGACAGGAGAGGAAGTGGAAAGCTTAATTGATTGCTTTCCACTTTCACTTCAGGTCAGTCAGGGACACCATCAGTGACGTCAGAGGGAACTGATTAACAAAAATAGGGGTTCCCTTCGAAAAAAAAATGGCGTGGGGTCCCCCCTATTTTTGTTAACCAGCCTGATGAAGCAGACTGCTGAGGCCTGGATTTTCAGGCTGTTAAGGAGCCAAGATCCATGAACCTTGCCAGCCTGATAATACTAGGCCACAGAAGTCTGCTTATCTAGGCTGGTTAACAAAAATAGGGGATCCCCTCGAAAAAAAATGGCGTGGGGATCCTCCCTATTTTTGTTAACCAGCCATGTAAAATGCAGACTGCTGCGGCCTGGTATTAAAAGACTGTCAAGGCCCATGGATTTTGGCCCTCAACAGCTGATAATACCAGGCTACAGCAGCCCCACAAATGGCACATCAAAAGATGTGCCAATTGTGGCACTTTACCCTGCTCTTCCCACTTGCCCTGTAGCGGTGGCAAGCGGGTAATAAGGGGTTAATGTCACCGTTGATTGCACGGTGACAATAAGCCCGGTTAATAATGGAGAGGCATCAATAAGACACCGATCCATTATTAATCCCAAAGTTTTTAAATGTTTAAAAAAAGACACAGCCAGAATAAAGTCTTTTAATGAAATAAAAGAGACAACACAGTTTTCATTTCTCATCCTGCGACGCCATCGATCTCCTGGAAAAAAAGAAAAAAAACAAACCAACAGTATACCACCTGTCCGAACGCAGTCCATAGTAACGAGTGTCCCACGACGATCCAGCTCTGCTACATCGGAATGCCAGGCACAGCCTGTCATCCCGACGCAGCACAGCTGCTTACCAGCTTCCCCGGCGGTGACGTCATCGGACTGCTTTACGGCCGCGATTACCCGGCAGCACGTGCAGTTATCGCGAGAAACTGCACGTGACCGCCAGGGAGAAGATGATGGCGGCCATCAAGCAGTCCAGGACGTGACCACCGGGGATCTTCTGCCAGGTAAGTGCCGCTGACTCCTGACAGACCCGACCGACGGACACTGACCATGACAGGAACATTACGATTCCGGTATCCGATATGACGAAAATATCGGATCTCAGAATCGGAATTCCGATACAGCGAATATCGGCCGATACCCGATATTTGCAGTATCGGAATGCTCAACACTAGTCATGGGTCTTCCAGCAGGACAATGACTCCAACTTACTTCAAGAAGCACCTAGAAATGAAGGGAAACAAAGCGCTGAAGAATCCTGAAGTGGCGAGCAATGAGTCCACATTGAAATCTCATTGAACATCTGTGAAGAGATCTTAAAATTGTTTTGGGAAAAGGCACTCTTCAAATATAAGAGACCTGGATCAGTTTGCAAAGGAAGAGTGGTCCAAAATACCAGTTTAGAGGTGTAAGAAGCTTGTTGATACTTATAGGAAGCAATTGATTGGAGTTTTTTATTCCAAAGGGTGTGCAACCAAACATCAAGTTGAAGGTGCCAACAATTTTGTGAATCTGACTGGCATCGGCACTTGAACCCATGTTGCTGGGAGGAAATGAACATTATTCTCCCTGGCAGAATTCAGATTTCACTCTAGAGGGTGATGCCAGCATGGGTTCAGTCATTGCTTTGCGTATAAAGAGAGGCGGTTCTAACCGCGCCCCCTGCACTGACTATTAGCAGCTCAGCATTAGGGACGGCTGTCAGCCAGTGCTGGGGAAAGGTTGCAGCCGCTACTCACTTCACAAAGAACATTGGCTGAACTCGTGCGGTCGCCACCCCTATGACTTAAACCTGAACACTGTCGCGGGGAATAATGTTAATTTACTCACCAACATTGTGGGTCTAAGCATCAGTGCCGGGCAGATTAACAAAGCCATTAACATGCAGATTAATCCCATATCTGCAGGTTAATAGTGTTTTATTCTGTTGACAGGTTCCTTTGAAGACATTTATGTTGCTGTACTTTGGTTTGCTACACACCTCCTGTACTCCGCCTGTCTGCAGTTTCCTGACATCCATTTGCCTGCCTGCGTTTTCCTGATGTCCGCCTGCCTGCGGTTTCCTAATGTCATCCACATGCCTGTGGTTTTCTGACTTCCGCCTGCCTGCAGTTTCCTTCATCCTGCCTACCTGCTTACGGTTTCCTGTCCCTTGGCTATCCGTATTTCACGTTCGCCACCTAGCTGCTGCATCATTGCCCATGGCCAGTTTGTCTGCCCGAACCTCAGGCTTGGTGGATCCACCACACCTAGTAGTGAGCCTAACAATAACAACATTTTGGTGAATTGTTTTGAGCAAAAAACCATTCTTCAGCCTACAAAGAAAGTCAGACTCAGCAGCTATTGTTCTCTTATCACTGTAAAGGGCAATTTTCGATCACACTCTATGCGAGTTTCAAGCTGCTTTTAACTTACATTGAACTTTATGGATAATGACTAACAAGGATAGATATTTTGTGAAACTCATATTATAGTCGTGAATTGATTAGAGATGGTGAACCTGAACAGTAAAATTCTGGGTCCATTATGAACACCTAGTGTTCGGGCACGGACCCCTAACACGCAGGGCTGCCACTAGGAATTTCGGGGCCCCATACTGGCAAACTTTTCGGGGCCCCCTTGAGACTCCACCCAGGCTCCACCCCAGCCCCGCCTCCACCCCTTGAACTATCCACAGTCAAAGGATTTTTTAAGCCGCCACCACGAAAAGGTAGACTCTTTTGGCCGGGCCCTACTCTACTCTAACCCATTAAACATTTGTTCAAATATCCAATACAATTTAGGTATATTTTTATTTATTTTTCAATTTTTAAAATGTCCAATAATATCACATACAGTGGACAAATACCACCGCACCATGACTAGACACCATATTACCACCACATAGTGACCAAATAATAGCACATACAAGGAACAAATATCACCACACCATGTCCAGACCACATATTACCACCATATGGTGACCAATAATACCACATACAAGGAACAAATACCACCACACCATGTCCAGACCACATATTACCACCATATGGTGACCAATAATATCACATACAAGGAACAAATACCACCAAACCATGACCAGACCACATATTACCACCACATAGTGACCACATAGCACATACAAGGAGCAAATACGGCCACACCATGGACGGACAACATATTACCACCACATAGTGACTGAACACTACAATACTGATGCAGTGTCTGTGTACAAGTAATAGTGATCACCAGTGACATTATACACAGGAGCTCTGTATATAGTGTATAATGTAAAGGTAATACAGTGATCACTGGAGACATTGTACACAGGACCGCTGTATATAGTATACAGTGTATAGTGTCAGTGTATAGGTAACACACTGACTCACCAGTGAAGTCTCTAGGTGAAGTCTTTCATCTTCGCTTTTAATCTTCATCCAGCACAGACCGCCATCACTTCTTCCAGCCAGGGCTCATCTCTGCAGGAAATAACACAGTTATCTAGAGAACCGCTTGCAGAACACATTACTTATTTTTTCCCAAATTGTAAACTACACCAGATGAAAAAAAAAAGTCAACAGTGTCGCTCTGCACAGTAACAGGACCGCCCTACCATTTATAACAGTATCCTCAAAAAATAAAATAAATACATCACTGCAGTAATAATATCCCTAAATTAGCCCCTATTGTAATAATATTTCCCATCCTGGCCCCTGTGTGTCTCATTTCTGGCTCCAGCCATATGTTCTCCTAGCCATGTGATGTCCCATCCTGCCCCATGATCCTGTCCCATCTGTCCCCATTGTATCCATCCAGCCCCATGATCCTGCACCATCTGTCTCCATCCTGCCTCATGATCCTGCCCCAGACCATCTGTACCATGATCCTGCCCCATCTGTCCCCATCTGTTATGATTTGGTAGCTGAGGAGAGCAGGCAAAAAAGGCAATACACCAGAGAGGTTGGAATCTATTGGATTGCAGTACTCTGACTAACCACCACAACTAAAGTCAGCCATGGAGCGTACCTACGTTGGTCCTAGACGCCTCGTCACAGCCTGAGAAGCTAACTTCACCTAAAGATAGAAAGAGGAAAACTATCTGCCCCGGAGCAGATCCCCAAAGAACATAGGAAGCCCCCAAACATGTAATGGCGGTTAGACAAGAGGAAATACAGACACAGACAGAAAATAGTATGCGCAAACGTTGGGGCCCAATCTTCCTAGGAAGAAAAGGATAGGAAGGTCACTTACTGCAATCCAAAAAACCCTAAAAAAAATACCAACACACTAATTGGAGATCACACGACCTCTACCACCTAAATTAGTTCTCTGGTGTAACAAAACTAAGCCTCAGCCACAGAAAAAACTGGAAAAGGCAAATGAACAAACAACTGGCTGAACTAAACTGAGAGGAGCACAAGCCCCCGGAGGGGACCTGGCAGACCCCTACAGAAGTGCAGGACAAAATGCAAAAAGCAAGCACAAAAAACTAAAAGAAGAAAATGTCTTATCTGTTAGCAGAAGATGCAGGCACGAAGCAGCAAGCTTCAAAGTGAACCAGGAACAAAAGTTGAGACCAGAACAATTGATCACCGGCAACCCTGAAGGTAGGGAACCTCCCTTATATAAGACCAGTCAGTAACACCTGATCGCCAATCTTCACAATCTTCATTGAATAGTTCAGTACTGTTTGTAACCACCAGAGGGAGCTTCTGCTCAGAATTCATTTCTAGCACATTCACAACACCCATCGTATCCATCCTGCCCCATGATCCTGCACCATCTGTCTCCATCCTGCCCCAGACCATCTGTCCCATGATCCTGCCCCATCTGTCCCCATCGTATCCATCCTGCCCCATGATCCTGCCCTATCTGTCCCCATCGTATCCATCCTGCCCCATGATCCTGCACCATCTGTCTCCATCTTGCCCAATGATCCTGCTCCATCTGTCCCATGATCCTGCCCCAGACCATCTGTCCCATGATCCTGCCCCATCTGTCCCCATTGTATCCATCCTGCCCCATGATCCTGCACCATCTGTCTTCATCTTGTCCCATCTGTCTCCATCTTGCCCATGATCCTGCCCCATCTATCTTCATCCTGCCCCAGGCCATTTGTCCGATGATCCTGCCCCATCTGTCTCCATCTTGCCCATGATCCTGCCCCATCTATCTCCATCCTGCCCCAGGCCATTTGTCCCATGATCCTGCCCCATCTGTCCCATGATCCTGCCCATCATATCCATCCTACCCCATGATCCTGCACCATCTGTCTCCATCTTGCCCTATGATCCTGCCCCATCTGTCTCCATCCTGCACCATGTCTCCAATCCTGCCCCGTGTCTCCATCCTGCCCCCGTATCTCCAATCCTGCCCCCGTGTCTCCATCCTGCCCCGTGACTCCATCCAACCCCAGTGACTTCATCCTGCCCCCGTCATTCCATCCTGCCCCCGTCACTCCATCCAGCCCCCTGTGACTCCATCCAGCCTCAGTGACTCCATCCTGCCCCAGTGATTCCATCCTGCCCTAGTGACTCCATCCTGCCTCCCTCGTGACTCCATCCTGCCTCAGTGATTCCATCCTGCCGCCCCAGTGACTCCATCCTGCCCCAGTGACTCCATCCTACCACCGTGACTCCATCCTGCCCCCCGTGACACCATCCTGCCCCCCGTGACTCCATCCTGCCCCTGTGACTCCATCCTGCCCCCCCAGTCACTCCATCCTGCCCCAGTGACTCCATCTTGCCCCCCTAGTGACTCCATCCTGCCCCGTGACTCCATCCTGCCCCCCTAGTGACTCCATCCTGCCCCCCTGTGACTCCATCCTGCCCCCCGTGACTCCATCCTGGACCCCCGTGACTCCATCCTGCCCCCCAGTGACTTCATCCTGCCCCCTCAATGACTCCAACCTGCCCCCCCAGTGACTCCATCCTGCCCCCCAGTGACTCCATCCTGCCCCCCCAGCGATTCCATCCTGCCCCCCCAGCGATTCCATTCTGCCCCCCCAGCGATTCCATCCTGCCCCCAGTGATTCCATCCTGCCCCCCCAGCGATTCCATCCTGCCCCCCCAGTGATTCCATCCTGCCCCCCCAGTGATTCCATCCTGCCCCCCCAGCGATTCCATCCTGCCCCTACAGTGATTCCATCCTGCCCTCCCAGTGTTAGAGTCTGCGGAACGCACCAAATATATGATGTGGAGAGGTGGTTTCGCAGCCCGGGGTCCACCGTGCAGGTGGAGCCTGCTGCTAGTAAAATGGCGCAAGAAGCGAACTCTCGCCAAAATAAACGCCGTAACGCGCTGTGGCAATATGTGCGAACTCTGTTAATCCACAGAGCCGCTAGGAGTGCCGCAGCGCTATATGGCGATGTGTGCGAACCCACTTAACACAACTGAGTCGCAAAATAAACATGCTAGGGCGCTGTCTAGCGTTGAAAGCGAACCCTGTTACGTCACAGAGCCGCTGAGACAAACTTCTGTGTCCTGTCAGGCATCCAGGTATACAGTTAACTGCTAAGCGAACATAGAACGTGATCATGCGCTAATGTCCTCGCAGGAGTCACCCGCAATCTATGGCGTCTGAACGCCAGACCCTGAATACGGCAATCAAACTCCTCACTGTAATGTATGTAGTACAGTTCATATAGCGTCTTGTGCTTGGGTGCAATGAAAATACATGAGACACAGGTTTGATATAGAAAGTCTTGTATTACTTCATACAAGTTGGCAAAATAGTCACACAGTTTGCAGACACAGAAGCAGGAGACACAGCAGGCCAGAGTAATCTAAGCTCAGCAATCACTCTCCACAACAGGTTCAGGATCTTCTTCTCTGTTACCGTAAGTCCATGTAAACGTGGGTCTTTCAAAGAGCAGGGTTCAGAGTCCACAAGTGCTTCAGAGTTCCTCAGTAGGAATAGCTGGAGTACAAGGTCCAAGGCTTTAGGAGTCAGGTCACAGGTTCACTGCAGGCTAGATTCTGAAGCACTGATTGCTCAGCTGTGGCTGCTTAAGAAGCAAAAGGAGAGAATCAGGGCGGGAACATGCAAGCTGGAAACTCCATTTTGACTGAGGGCAAGATAGCTGCAGCAAGACAGAAAGTAAAATGGCTGACGAACAAACTGAGTTTCAGGAACATGTACACAGAACCTTACACTCACCGGTTATGCCGGTAATCTAGGGCATCTAGGACACCGACCCTGACCAGCTAGCATACCAAACTCCTCACCGATTAAGTCGGTATTCTAGGGGCTTATTTCAGCCCGGCCCTAACCACACACACGCATGACCACACTGGCGCTAAGCATATAATGGTTGACACTAGCGCATGGCGGCCCAGCCATGCCACCCTTTTATAGTAACAGCTACAGGACCTGCCAGAAACAAGGACCAATGAAAACTGTTCCAGAACACCAGTAGTCACAGGACCTTCCTGGCAGACCAATAGGAGCTGCTGCGGTACCTGAGCATGTGACCCCTGATCTCCAATGAGAGATCTCACCCTGGGCATGCTCAGAAGGGGAAAACAAGGACTTTGTCCTAAAGACGTCTGCTCGCCGCTAACCAGTACTGGCCACAATAGCAGAGCCTGGAAATGCAACAGTAATCCTCCGCACACTGTTAGACTGGACGAGACGCTGGGACCGACGTCTAAGCTGAGCAGAGTCCACTGCGGCCGGAGACGAATGGAAGACCGCAGCCGGGATGGCTCGAGATTCCCCTTGTGCAGAAGCGGGAACTCGACCCCTAACACCCAGTGATTCCATCATGCCCCCCCAGCGATTCCATCCTGCCCACATTGCCGATTTCAATAAATACATTAAAAAAAAAAACGTTCTTCTTACCTGGCCGCGGCGTTGATATGTCCTGATTCCCGACATTTCAAGCGCGCACTTGCCGGCGAATGACAATGACGTTATATGCCGGCGCCGTGCGCGCTGACGTCAGCTGCCAGCCTCCGATTGGCTGGCGGCTTTAACTATTGACTTGCGGGCCTGCAACTCAATACAGTAACTGAACCTGTGTCTCGGACGTCATGCAGGTTCAGTTACTTTGCCTGTCACTGGGGCCCGAACAGCAGAGGGGGCCCGTATCGGGCCGGTCTCTTCTGCTGGGGCCCGATCAGCAGAAGAGACGGGGCTCGATGCGGGCCCCCTCTGCTGATCGGGCCCCATACACCAGTCAGGGCTGTCATGCCCTGATGGCGGCCCTGCTAACACGGACTTCTCTATGAAGTCTATGTTACTGTTTGGGTTCAGCACCCCAAACAATGGGTATTTCCCACTCTGTCATTTGTATGATAGCGTGAGAAACACCAGCGTCTCTGATCGGTGGTAAGATTATTACCACCAATCACAGAGCTGCAGATCCCATGCTGTTATATGAAAGCATGAGAAAGCAGCTATGGTCAGCGGTAAAAAATTTACTGCCAGTAACAGGCGGCGGCTGATGAGAGCGTACTACTCCCATCAGACTATGCCTGCTGTTGTTAATAGTAACAAGACCAGGCTCCACTGATGGGAGTATTCATAAGCCGGTGCCTGTGCACTATAAATAAATATTTGTTTTTAAATGACTTGGAGTCTCTTTAACTTTTGATAACCAGCTCAGGCAAGACTGGCAGCTGTGGGCTACAACCCCTGGCTGTCAATTATATCTTGGATGGTTATCAAAAATAGAGGGGTCTCCACACCATTTTTTAAAATTATTTGAAAACCAGCCAAGCTAAAGTAGACAGTTGGGGGCTTGTATTCTCAGGCTGGTAAAGGGCTATGGATATTGCCCCCTCAGCCTAAAAATAGCACGCAACCGCGCCCAGGAAAGGCGCATCTATTAGATGCGCCAATTCTGGCGCTTTGCTGGGCTCTTTCCATTTGCCCTTGTGCGCTGGGTGGGTTAATATTTATGGGGTTGATGTCAACTGTTTTATGGCCGCTGACATAAAGCCCAGAGGTTAGTAACCACATAGTTAGATTGTAAAAAAGACACAGCCAGAATAAAATCCTATATTTAAAAGAATGACACTGACTCGAAGTTAGTAATAACAAGAGAATCCTTTTTCCAGTCCTGAAGCATGTTTTGTCCAAGATGGCACTGACCAAGAAAAAGAAAGTGAGATAAAGATAGGAGTTGCAGAAAGAAAGCTATTATGAGTAAAGCACAGTAATAATACATGAACAACATAATAACAATGGCCAGTAGATGGCAGCAAAGTATACAAATACAATACAGTATATGATAGAATTAAACCATATACATTAGATAGTGGCTTAAATCCTTTGCAAAAGATTTACCTAACAGCACACTCCCCATCTGAAATCCTTGGCTTTCACTATTTTACAGTCTTGAAGTGGAGGTATTTTCCTTAAAGACACTGAGGGACACCTTAACCTGAAAGACAAAACAGTGTATGCATTGCAACAATAACAATAACATACAAACGAGGTAGACAAATGTTTATAACCAGTTCCTGAATTAATCCAATGGTTCAAGTTCAAGTGCAATCAGTAGAAAATTATAAATAGTTCCTTCTGGTTGGATGGATAATTAATTCTCAACCGGGTATGAGTAAGATAACCTCTGATATAGGTCTAATGAAAGATTTGTGGTTACTGTTATGTTTAGGTAGCTGAGGAGGCAGGAGCAAAAAAACGCATAGGCAGCCAAACACCAGAGAGGTTGGAAACTAATATGTTGCAGACCCCTAAACTAACTGCACAACTAGAAGCAGCAGTGGGTTGTTCCTACGGTGCCCTAGACGCCTTGTCACAGCTGGAGAGATAGCTATCCCTGAAGATGGAAAGAGGAAAGCTAACTGCCCCAGAGTAGACCCCAAAAGAATAGGAAGCCCCTAGACATATAATGGCGGTTAGACAAGATGAAAATATGAACACAGACAGAAAATAGATTGAGCAAATGCTGGGGCCCAAAACTGTCTAGATAGGACAGCATAGGAGAGAATACTGTCTGCAACCCAGAAAAACCCTAGGAAAAACTCCAACACTACTGAATCCAAAAATACTGAGAACACACGGTCTCGACCACCTATATCAGATCTCTGGTGTGGACACGTAGCAACCCAGCAGTAAAATATCACAAGAACTGAGCAAATGAACAAATACAAAAAACGAACGGAGACCAGCCAAAGCCCCCCAAAGGGGACCCGGCAGAAGACAAAAAGCAATGCAGCAAAAAGCAAGGAATTCAAACCACAGTTAAAAAAAAACTGAAAGAGACTTATCTAAATGCAAGCAGGAGACAGCAGAAAAGCAAGCTGAATTCCAACCTAGACCAGGAAGAACAATTGATCACCGGCGAGGATCATGGGAGGTCAGCTCACTTATATCAGGCCAGTTAGTACCACCTAACAACCACTCGTCAGCTGCAGGTGTAGGACTCTTGGTGTTCAACATAGGTTCAATACCCTCAGCAACCACCAGAGGGAGTTTCAGCTCCTAAGTCGTCTCCAATACGTTCACAACAGGTTACCATGCTTCGTGACTAGAGATGAGCGGATTTGCCTTTTTTAGGGTCGAGTTGGGTTTCATGAAACCCGACTTTCTCAAAAGTCGAGTCTAACGAAATCGGCCGACTATCGTGAAAAGTCGGAGGTCCGACTGAATTACGAAACCCAATGCAAGTCAATGGGGAAGCAAAGTCGGCAGGGAGTGGAGGACAGTAAACACACTTACAGTGCCCATTTCAATGCCAACGACATCAATTCTTATTACTTTGGCAACCTTCATTTACTTTATAATAATAGTTACACATTGAATACTGGGGGTTATTTGGCTAAAGTTGTGGGGGGGTGGGGCTGGCTCGAGGTTTTCGTGTGCCCAGGCCAAAGAGTGTCAGTGCGCACCTTTAACACATGCCAAAATTCATGATGCTCTGATACGGCACAGAAATATAGGTATAGTACAATGACAAAAACTTCACTTCTTACATGACATGACTGATATCTATTTTAAAATCTACAAGCGGGGTAGAGGGAAGAGCGCCAGGGAGGCTAGTCCTGATCTGGCACACCCCAATAAGTTTGCAAAGTTGGCAGATGAGGGGGTTGTCAGTACAGGGGTAGCACTGCTGCAGCCAGGCATGTCCTCTGAAAGCCGGGGGAGTGTCTGCTCCAGTAAGGGGGGAATTAGGAGAGCAGGGCAGGCCAGACAGGTGCTGGTAGTGGGGGACTCAATTATTAGGGGAACAGATAGGGCAATCTGTCACAAAGACAGGGATCGTCGAACAGTGTGCTGCCTACCTGGCGCTCAAGTCCGA
>JARQOD010013735.1:0-13996 GCA_033576555.1 Oophaga sylvatica
TATCCTATCTTTTATTTGGCAACCATGGCTACCATAGGAGCAAGTTGGTTCGACAAGCAGAGCAAGGACACCCTTGTGGGAATCTGCAAGTACCACGGCCTTGTCCACACGAACCGAACCAAAGGCCAACTGGTCAGGCCCTGAAGGAGCTGGGCGAGCATCGGAGCGTGGCGGGCGCAGGAGCAGAGGCCCAACCCCTGACTGCTTACACCCAGAGAGAGGTGGACCCTTACCTGCGGGCGGCCCTGGAGGGACTCACCGCTGACAACCGGGAAGAACGCCTGAGGCTGATCCAGCAAGCTCAAGAGAGAGCCGACCAGCGAGAGGCCAAACAGCGAGAGGCTGAGAGAGCCGAGCGCCAAGCCCAGCGGGAGGCCGAGTCGGGAGGCTGAGAGAGCCGAGCGGGAAGCTCAGAGAGCCCATGAACTGGAGCTGCTCAGACAAGGGGCAATGCCCTCCACAGCCCAGAGCGGTACACCCAGCAGCTCTCAGAGTCCCAAGCCCCGGCCGGAGCACTTTCCCGTGCTGGAAAAGGAAGGAGACTTGGACACTTTTCTGCGGGCCTTTGAGAAAGTCTGCAGACAGTACCGGCTGCCTTCGACCAATGGGCCAGGTACTTGACCCCCGGGCTAAAGGGCAAAGCTTTGGAGGCGTTCGCTTCCCTCGCGCCAGATCAAGACAGTGACTATGAGGCCATCAAGCAGGCCCTGATTGCCAAGTACCAGCTAACCCCTGAGGTATACCGAAAGAAGTTCCGGAACCTCCAACGTGGCCCACACGACAGTTATAGCGATGTGGTGCAAGGACTCCGGAACCACTTTGACCAGTGGATCCATGGACTGTCAGTTGACACCTATGAGGAGCTGAAAGACCTGATGATCAAAGACCAGTTCCTGCATCTGTGCCCAGCTGAAGTCCGACAGTTCATCCTGGACCGAGAACCAGAGGACGCGGTCACAACAGCCCGGATTGCCGACAGCTATGAGGCCAACCGGAAACCCGAGGTGCGGAAGGCCGTCACCACCCGTTGGGGAGGGGGTAAGCCTGCAACCAACCCCAGTGCCCCTGCCAGTCGTCCCTCTGGAGGCACTATCCCCTTTGCCAGCGCCAGGCCTACATCAGACCCCCGCCAGTGTTTCTCCTGTAAAAGGACTGGTCACATCAGCGCCACCTGTCCGGAGAGGCAGAAGAACCCCCCAGCCAAGGCCTCCGGGCCCAACGCCTCTGTTCTTTTGGTGGGTGGTGTGGTGGGGAGGGTTGATGACAACATGCAGCCCGTCCGCGTGGGGGCCCGTCTTGCTACAGGCCTCAAGGACACCGGGGCTGAGCGAACCCTCATCCGACCCGAACTGGCGGCCCCTGAAGAGTTGATTCCGGGGAAAACCCTAACTGTCACAGGGATTGGGGGTGTCCACTACCCCTTGCCGATAGCCCGAGTTTTCATTGACTGGGGTGCCGGGAGCGGGGTGAAGGAAGTGGGGGTGTCCGAAAACCTGCCCACTGATGTTTTATTGGGGACTGATCTGGGGAGGATGGTGGCGTACTATGTCCCTGACACCCCTTCCCAATCTGATGATAAGGTTAACGTTAACCATGATGTTGATGTTGATGATGATGGGAAACTGATTGTGTTACCTGCTAATGCTTTGCGAAGTGATGATGCAACTGATAACCTTTCTTTCCCTAGGACTGATGTTGATAGTGATGTATCTGTGCCATCTGAATCTGTTAACCCTTTCTCTGAAGTGGTAGATGTGTCCACAGGTACAGGAGCGTTCAGTCCCGTTGCTCTGCGGAGTGAGACGGCTGAGGAACCCCTAGCAGGAGCAAGCGACAGTGCTCAATGAAATGGGGAGGTGCATGGGAACCGGGAGGAAGGTGACGCCATGACACTGACCAGTGCCACCGAGGAAGGTAACTGGCCCATAAGTAGCACTGCTCCTGAAGTGTTGGGGGTGGATGGGGAGGTAGAGCCCATAGCAGCGCAGGCTGATGGGTCTATAGAAATCCCCGGGGAGACTGCATATGTAGCTGCTGTCACCCGCAGTCAGAGTGCCCGGATCGCAGGTAGCGCCCTGCCATCTGGACCCTCCTCCGCTACCGGAGAGACTGAACCAGAGGTGGACCCAGAGCCGGTCCCAGAGGGTCCCAGTGAGGGAGGAACCCTGACGTCACTTCTGGCTGCCTCCAGCCAGGAGTTCCAGGCCGCTCTGCACTCAGATGCGGGCCTGGAGAACTTGAGGCACCTCGCCGAGACGCCCACCTCCGTGACTGATAAGGAGAGGGTGTTCTGGGAACGAGGAAGGTTGTACCGGGAGACAGTACCCGGAGATTCCCAAAAGGAGTGGTTGAGGGGGAAACAGCTGGTCGTCCCGCACCAGTTCCGAGGTGAGTTGTTGAGGATTGCCCATGAGATTCCACTCGCTGGACACTTGGGGATCAGCAAAACTAAGGCACGGCTGTCTCAACACTTCTATTGGCCCAAGATGGGGACAGATGTGACTAACTACTGCCGCTCCTGTATCACCTGTCAAAGATGTGGGAAGGCGGGGCCTGCTCTTAAGGCTCCCCTGATCCCGTTGCCAGTGATAGAGGAGCCTTTCCAGAGGATCGCGGTGGACATTGTGGGCCCGCTGGCCGTCCCCAGCAGCTCTGGAAAGCAATACATCCTTACTGTGGTAGACTACGCTACCCGGTACCCGGAGGCAGTAGCTTTGTCCTCCACTAGGGCAGATAAGGTGGCGGATGCACTGGTGACCATCTTTTCACGGGTAGGATTTCCCAGGGAGATGCTTACCGATCAAGGGGCTCAATTTATGTCTCGCCTAATGAAGGCTCTCTGCAGCAAAATGCAGGTGACGCGTATGGTATCGAGTGCGTATCACCCACAGACCAATGGTTTGTGTGAGCGCTTTAACGGTACCCTCAAACAGATGCTCCGCATGCTGGTTGAGACCCAGGGACGCGATTGGGAGCGGTACCTCCCACACCTGCTATTTGCCTACAGAGAAGTCACGCAGGCCTCGACGGGGTTCTCCCCCTTCGAGCTCCTGTATGGTAGGCGAGTCCGGGGACCCCTTGGGTTGATAAGAGAATCCTGGGAAGATGAGCCAAACCCCACGGAAGTGTCCATCGTGGATTATGTCATGCGCTTCCGCGACAAGATGCAGACCTTGACGCAGTTGGTGCATGACAACATGACGCATGCTCAGGCTGACCAGAAGCACTGGTACGACCAGAACGCCGGGAGCGGACCTACCAGGTGGGTCAAAAGGTGTGGGTGCTGGTCCCCGTACCAAATATAAGCTTCAGGCAGCCTGGGAAGGCCCGTACGTCGTGCACCAACAGCTCAACCCAGCCACCTACGTGGTCACGCTTGACCACACTCGGGGTAGGCGCAAGGCCTTTCACGTCAACATGATGAAGGCCCATCACGAACGTGAAGCCTGCGTCCTACCGGTCTGCAATCTGCCCGAGGACGGGGAAGAGGATCCCCTCCTAGACATGCTGGCCCAAGCTAATGCCAATGGGTCCATTGAGGACATGGAGGTAAATGCCTCGCTAACCGTCTCCCAGCGGTTGCAGTTGTTGACCACTCTGGAACCCTTCCGGGCCGAGTTCACGAACCGACCCGGAAGGACCGAGTTGGCAGTCCATGAGGTGGACACCGGGAATCACGCCCCGTTACGGCGGACACCTTATCGGATCTCTGAGGAAGTGCAGCAGATTATGCGCCAGGAGATCCATGAGATGTTGCAGCTGGGGGTGATCCGGCCGTCCAAAAGCCGTGGGCCTCACCTGTAGTTCTCGTGCCAAAAAAGGATCGGACCACCCGGTTCTGCGTGGACTACAGGGGGCTCAACGCCATCACTACCTCTGATGCGCACCCAATGCCACGCATCGAGATCTGCTGGAGCGGTTGGCGAATGCCAAGTACATATCCATCATGGATTTGAGCCGGGGATACTGGCAGATTCCCCTGAGCCCTGCGGCGCAGGAGAAATCTGCCTTTATCACCCCTTTTGGACTGTACGAGTCCACGGTCATGCCTTTCGGCATGAAGAATGCCCCTGCCACTTTTCAGCGGATGGTCAACCACCTGCTTCAGGGACTGGAGGAGTACGCTGTGGCGTACCTGGACGACATTGCCGTCTTCAGTTCCACCTGGGAGGAACACCTTCAGCATCTCCAGGAGGTGCTCAAGCGTATTCACCAGGCAGGTCTGACCATCAAGCCGGGAAAATGCCAGATGGGCATGAGGGAGGTCCACTACCTGGGGCACCGGGTAGGTGGGGGTTCCATGAGTCCAGAGCCCGAGAAAGTGGACGCGATCGTGTCCTGGCCCACCCCCAGGACCAAAAAGCAGGTGAAGTCCTTCCTGGGCACTGCAGGGTACTATAGGCGTTTCGTACCGAACTATAGCGCCATTGCAAAACCCTTGACGGACCTCACCAAGGGCGGTCTACCCCAAACAGTCAACTGGACAGATGGCTGTGAGGCGGCATTCCGATCTTTGAAAACAGCCCTGTGCAGCTCTCCAGTGTTGAAAGCCGTCGACAGCAGTCGGCCATTCCTGGTACAGACTGACGCCAGCGAATTTGGCCTCGGTGCTGTACTCAGCCAGGTTGATTCGGGGAACCAGGAGCACCCCGTGTTGTACCTGAGCCGGAAACTTCTGCCAAGGGAAGTGGCATACTCCACCATCGAGAAGGAGTGCCTGGCCATGGTCTGGGCACTGCAACGTTTGCAGCCCTACCTGTACGGGCGCACCTTCAAGGTGGTCACCGACCACAACCCTCTGAGCTGGCTGCACACAGTGTCCGGAACCAATGGTAGGTTGCTACGCTGGAGCCTTGCCCTGCAGCAGTATGATTTTGCCGTACAACACAAGAAAGGCAGTGATCATGGGAATGCTGATGGGTTATCACGACGTGGCGAACCCGCTGAGGTGCGCATGTCGGATTACCGACAGGTCATGCCTCCGTAGCGCCCTTAAAGGGGGGGAGGTGTGATGAGTGCTGTGCTGGAATTGCTGTCCTCACTTTTTTTTTTTTTTTTGTACTGCTGAAAGCCCTCCTTCTCTCTGCAGCTCTCATACTTCTCCCTTCCCCCCCCTGTCAGCCTGCACTCAGGCAGTGTAATGTGAGCTGCCAGTGCTGGAAGTTTTCCCGCTTCACCGCAGGGGTCCTGCATTGTCCGAACACGTGCTTTCTTCCTATAGCAGCCATGTTGGAGTATTCATTCTTTTTTGGTTAATAACACGGTGGGAGCATTCGCTAGAAACACGAACGTCACTGTGTTGAACCATGCGCCGACGGCATCGTTCCCGTGGTACCGGTGAACCCGTAACTCCAACAGAGCCCGAGAAATGGAATTCTCGGGTGCCCCATGAGCTATGTCACCCAAGTTTGGGTTCATTTGAACCATTATTTCAAAGCAAGACCATTGATAGGTCTGCCGTTATTCTGCTAGGTTCACAGAACGAGTTATGAACCTTATGATATTGCAGAGCTCAGACCATAGCTTGCAGCCAGGGGAGGTGGCCAGAGGACCAGCCCTTTTTGTGAGGTCAGAAGCTGACATGCATAAGTCTTACAGTGAAGTTCCTTAGTAGTAGTCTTTCTGCTGGGATGTGCTTGAGTAAGAGATCTCCCAATGAACTATGACGTGTGGCCCCTTCCCCCAGCCTGGCTTGCCTGTATATGATCTAACAACCATGTGAGTGATTTTCATTCTTAATCCTATTTTATTTTATAACTGCATCTGTACATAACGATATTGTCTCAGTTTGTTACATCTTTTTATATTATATAAGCATTGCCTGTTTTTAAGGAATAAACCTATAAATTTATTAGTTTGTTTCTCCTGCTCTATAAACGAATTTGCACGTGCCTGAAGCACTACGCTACTGTTTTGGGGTTGCTACGGACCCTCTTGATAAATTGTTCATCAAAAGCCGTAGCTGGTGGCAGCTAAAAGAAAGGGGTGTAAAGTGTTAATCTATTGGGTGACGCTGGCAGTGACGCAGCGGGGTTTATAAGGGTACTGCCTGGCGGCAGCCAGGAGTAATTATAATTCCCTCACTGCAGCGTGCCCAATAGCCAGCACACATCCAAGTGACCCGTCTGGCGACTAATTATCCTAGGTGCAGTTCCCTGACTGACCTGAGGGTAAGGGGGGCGCCAGAGAGCTGCAAGTTCCTAAGTGGAAGTGGGATAGTTATAAATCCCTGCAGTTTACTGGGTCGGACGGCAGCAGCCGTCGGGTGTGTGCACGTTTCATCACATGTGGTGGCAGCGGTGGGATCACGAGCCGTGACCCCCGGGCTACCGTGTGGCGGACTGTGTGCCCGTTCATGACATATTGGTGGCAGCGGTGGGATCACGAGCCGTGACCCCGGGCTACCGTGTGGCGGACTGTGTGCCCGTTCATCACAAGTATAATACCTGTGTATACGGTGCAGTATATAGTATAATTCCTGTGTATATGATGCAGTATATAGTATAATACCTGTATATATGGTGCAGTATATAGTATAATACCTGTGTATATGGTGCAGTATATAATATAATACCTGCATGTATGGTGCAGTATATAGTATAATACCTGTGTATATGGTGAAGTATATAGTATAATACCTGTGTATATGGTGCAGTATATAGTATAATACCTCTGTCTATGGTGAAGTATATAGTATAATACCTGTGTATATGGTGCAGTATATAGTATAATACCTGTGTATATGGTGCAGTATATAGTATAATACCTGTGTATATGGTGCAGTAGATAGGATAATACCTCTGTATATGGTGAAGTATATAGTATAATACCTCTGTATATGGTGCAGTATATAGTATAATACCTGTGTGTATGGTGCAGTATATAGTATAATACCTGTGTATATGGTGCAGTAGATAGGATAATACCTCTGTATATGGTGCAGTATATAGTATAATACCTGCATGTATGGTGCAGTATATAGTATAATACCTGTGTATATGGTGAAGTATATAGTATAATAAGCTGTGTATATGGTGCAGTATATAGTATAATACCTCTGTCTATGGTGAAGTATATAGTATAATACCTCTGTATATGGTGCAGTATATAGTATAATACCTGTGTGTATGGTGCAGTATATAGTATAATACCTGTGTATATGGTGCAGTATATAGTATAATACCTGTGTATATGGTGCAGTATATAATATAATACCTGCGTGTATGGTGCAGTATATAGTATACTACCTGCATGTATATGGTGCAGTATATAGTATAATACCTGTGTATATGGTGCAGTATATAGTATAATATCTGCATGTATGGTGCAGTATATAGTATAATACCTGTGTATATGGTGCAGTATATAGTATAATACCTCTGTCTATGGTGAAGTATATAGTATAATACCTGTGTATATGGTGCAGTATATAGTATAATACCTGTGTATATGGTGCAGTATATAGTATAATACCTGTGTATATGGTGCAGTAGATAGGATAATACCTCTGTCTATGGTGAAGTATATAGTATAATACCTCTGTATATGGTGCAGTATATAGTATAATACCTGTGTGTGGTGCAGCATATAGTATAATACCTGTGTATATGGTGCTGTATATAGTATAATACCTGTGTGTATCGTGCAGTATGTAGTATAATACCTGTGTGTATGGTGCGGTATGTAGTATAATTCCTGTGTATATGGTGCAGTATATAGTATAATACCTGTGTGTATGGTGCAGTATATAGTATAATCCCTGTGTATGGTGCAGTATATAATATAATATCTGTGTATATGGTGCAGTATATAGTATAATACCTGTGTGTATGGTGCAGTATATAGTATAATACCTGTGTGTATGGTGCAGTATATAGTATAATACCTGTGTATATGGTGCAGTATATAGTATAATTCCTTGTTGGCTATATAGTAACTGCAGTATATATAATATAATACTGTGTATATGTTACAGTATATAGTGTAATACCTGTATATTAAGCCGCTCTACCAAACGTCAAGGTATACCTATTAGAGAGTCCTGACTAATGTATTTAATCCCTATCTGATGTATTTAAAAACTTGGTCATATGTATAATACCTGTATGAGCAGGATTAAGAAAGGTAATGTCCAATGTGGACACGCTGCATAGAAGGACTTTTATGTGCACAGCTCATAAAGGAGGGGTGGAGACTTCCCTAGTCTTGTAGAAACTGTGTGCAGGCTCATGTGTTTCTGTTTTTAACCAATTGTTTTCTAGTTTCTACAAGACAAGGGAGGTTTCCACCCATCCTTTATGAGCCGTGCACATAAAAGTCGTTCTATGCAGCGTGTCAACATTGGACATTACCTTTCTTAAACCTGCTCATACAGGTATTATACATATGACCAAGTTTTTAAATACATCAGATAGGGATTAAATACATTAGTCAGGGACTGCTCTAATACAGGTATACCTTGACGTTTGGTAGAGCGGCTTAATATACATTTTTTGCAAAAAACGTATTAACCAAATACCCTGTGTTTTTCTTTTTATTGTCACTTGCTGTTTACTGTTATATTTTTTTGCAACAAAGTTTTTTTTTGTTTTACTGTGCTTTTTTGTGTTACCTGTTTATATAGTGCAATATATAGTATAATACCTGTGTATGGTGCAGTATATAGTATAATACCTGTGTATGGTGCAGTATATAGTATAATACCCATGTGTGTGGTGCAGTATATAGTATAATACCTGTATATATGGTGCATTATATAGTATAATACCTGTGTATATGGTGCAGTATATAGTATAATACCTGTTTATATGGTGCAGTATATAGTATAATACCTGTGTATGGTGCATTATATAGTATAATACCTGTTTATATGGTGCAGTATATAGTATAATACCTGTGTATGGTGCATTATATAGTATAATACCTGTTTATATGGTGCAGTATATAGTATAATACCTGTGTATGGTGCAGTATATAGTATAATACCTGTGTGTGTGGAGCAGTATATTGTATAATACCTGTGTGTATGGTGCAGTATATAGTATAATACCTGTGTGTATGGTGCAGTATATAGTATAATACCTGTGTATATGGTGCAGTATATAGTATTAATATCTGTTATATATGGTGCAGTATATAGTATAATACCTGTGTGTGGAGCAGTATATTGTATAATACCTGTGTGTATGGTGCAATATATAGTATAATACCTGTATATATGGTGCAGTATATAGTAAATATCTGTGTATATGGTGCAGTATATAGTATAATACCTGTTTATATGGTGCAGTATATAGTATAATACCTGTGTATGGTGCATTATATAGGATAATACCTGTTTATATGGTGCAGTATATAGTATAATACCTGTGTATGGCGCAGATAATACCTGTGTATGGTGCAGTAGATAGTATAATACCTGTGTGTATGGCACAGTATATAGTATAATACCTGTGTGTGGAGCAGTATCTACTGTATAATTGTCTAACTTTTCACTTCCGTCTGTAACGGAAATCCTGCGTCACTGATTGGTTGCGTCCAATCACTTCCGGCCGGGCGTGACAAATCATGGCGCAGGATTTTAACCAAGCACGCCACCGCTATCATCGGGAGATCAGCGGTGCTAGCCGCTGATCTCCCGACGGTAGCCGCGGGTCATCTCCACGTATATACTCACCTTCCGTCCCTGCATCCCTGTCACGGCGCGTCTGCTTCTATCCTGTGCGGTACGGCCACGTAGTACCGCTCATTAAGGTTATGAATATGAACGTGACTCCACTACCATAGGCTTGGCGTCCATATTCATGACCTTAATGAGCGGTACCACGTGACGCACCACAGAGGAAGAAGGTGACACGCCGGGATAGAGATGCAGCGACGGAGCGAGGAGGGTAAGTATGATGGGCAGGACTGGGGAGCCCAGCGGAGGGTGGGAGTGGAGCCATATGTACAAGGATGGGAGGGTGGGAGCGGAGCCATGTATACAAAGGGTAGGAGGTGGGGGCGGAGCCCTGTTACAAGGTGGGGGGTGTGGCGGGGGCCTGTTCAAGATGGGAGGGGGGTTTGGGGGAGCCATGAAACAAGGATGGGGGTTTCACCTTTTAAAAAAAAAACCATTTTTAAAACCATTTTAAAAATTCACCTTTATTTTAAAAAACACCTTTAATTTTCCCTTTTTTTTTTTTTTTTTTTTTTTTTTTTTATAACAATTTATATTTACCATAACCCAAATCAATTATCAATAAAACTTTTTAAATATACACTTTACAATTATAAATTATTAAAATATGAACCCCTTATTTATACACCCCATTTTTACAAAAATACAAATCATTTTTTTTAATTACCATCACAATCCCTTTCAAAAATTCATTTTCTAAATTTCCCCTTATTTTATAATTTTATTTCATTAAAACTTCATATAAATTATTAAAAACACCAACAAATTTTCACTTTTATTTTTTAAAAAAACTAGAAATTTTGCAACAACCCATACCCAAAAACCTTTCAAACAACAATCAAAAAAGGTTTTTAAAAACGACTATTACCCCTTTGAATAACTAAAAACTCTAAACACAGCAAAAGATTCCGACCCCTTTTTAAAAACTCCCTGCCGGTTTTCATTACTCAAAACCCCCATAATGGGAAAAGACTGATGTCAAAAGGCCTCTTTGACCCCCCTCAAGCAAGAGGGTAAGACCCAAAAAGAAATTTCAAAAATGGCTGTTCCCGGTGCGTATAAAGGCACCTCAAGGGGAAGTCTGTTGAAGGAAAATTTGGCAAAAAACGCTGTACAAGAAAAGGGTGACCGGCCCCTGAGGAAGATTGGGGGAAAGGCCCCTTCCAGACCTTGGGGACCTGGGGAAGCAGGGGACGAGTTGGTGTAGAAAACACCCAGAGCCCCCGTGCACAGGGTGGGGGAGGAAATGGGCTACAGGGCCGCTTTCCCCCAGGTAAAACCCTTTTGACCATAAACAGGGGCAGAAGCCCGATGGGCCAGAAAAGAGCCTACTTTCTAATTCCCCAATACTTTTTCTATAAACAAATTTTCATTTCAATTTCAATAAATCCAAATCTAAAACTAAAGGTCCAAAATTTCCAAGCCAGTGTCAAGTACCCCGTCATGATGGTGTGGGGTCCCATTAGCTCTGTGTTGGTCCACTGTGTTTCACAAGGCGGGTAATGCGCTAGCTATCAGGAGTTTTGGAGCATTTCATTTCCATGGGGTCTAAAATGCTTTAGGGAATAAAGATTTATTTTCCACACCTGGCCCTCCAAAAGGCCCAAAACCCATGGAAATGGTTTACTGACCTGGTTTTACTTCTAAATTGGCCCAAATCTCCTGCCCTGAACCCCTAAAAAAAATCTGTGGGGATTTGTAAGAAAAGTTGAGAGACCAAGCCCCAACACCGGATGATTAAGGGCCCGTACGAAGCATCCGGGGCCCCCAAAAAAAACCCCCTCAGCAGTGTCACCTGTTCCCTCCATCCCACGCCGCATTAAAGCAGTCATTTCTGAAAAAGGATTCCCGCCAAAATATTGAGTGCATAACTGAACTTTATTTTTTCATGGTTTTTTTTTGTTTGTTTTTAAAAACACTTTTTTTTTATTGGACGGTTGAAATTGTTAATTTTTGAGACGGGTTTTTTGGGTTATCAGGGGTTGTATGCCAAAAACACAGTATTAAAAAAAAAAAGATAAAATTTCAGTTGGGTGTAATGAACTAAAATATTAAAATTTTATTTTTAATCATTTCTTTGGAAAAATGAAATTTGCCTATATGCAATTTTTTGAAAGGCCTGTATTTAAAAGGGTGGGGGGGTGGGGTTGGACCTGTAATGGTGGGAGCGGACCATGAATAGGGGGGGGAGGGTGGGAGCTGAGCATGTTAAACAGGAGGGAGGGTGGGAGCGGAGCCCTTTATATAGGTTTGGGGGGTGGGAGCGGGGCTTTTACAGGTGGAGGTGGGAGCGGAGCCAGTATACAGGGGGAAGGGGGGACGGGCGGTTTTTTTAAGGGGTGGGGGGGTGGGAGCGGAGCCTTAACGGATGGGGGGGTGGGGGCGGCCATGTTACAGGATGGGGGGGGGGAGCGGAGCCCAAAGATATAATTTGGGGGTGGGACGGAGCCTGTATTTTGGATGGGGGGTGGGGCGGGGCCCTGTGTAACGGGGTTACGTGCTGTTTTCCCCTTACATACCACCCTGTTTCAGGAGGACCACTTGCTTTTCCTTTATTCGAATGAGGAAAATGGGTCGAAAGGTTTGTTACATGGGGAAAATTAAAAGATCAGCTTCCAGTATTTCAGTGTGACAACCTTTTATCACAGTTTTAAATATAACACTTTCGGGAAGGGGCAATCAATATGGGGGGGGCCCGGAAAAAACAGGCCCCAAATTAAAGAGCCAGACGTACTTACATGCTGAGGTGGCCGGCAGCCCCCCGTCATTAAGGGGGTTTTTACAAAGGTGGGGGGGGTCAGAAGTGGGAATCTCGTTTACCTCTGCTCGGGGGTCGCAGCCGGCCCGGCTGATGATTAGGGACATGCATTCACATTGCCCCTATCAAAATGCTACAAGGGGGTGCTGGGGGGGTTCTGTAACAGGGCCCCCCTTTTTCAGCGACGCAATGGGCCACAGTCTGTCCTTAAGGGAGGGCTTGGGATGACAAAGTTTATGGGTTGGTACAATTCCCCGTTTGTCGACTTGCATCGGTTTTCCCATTTTTTGGGGGGTTCTTTTTTAATTGAATTAATTTTTTAAACCCACCGCAGTAATCTGGATTCCCAAACCCCGATAAGCCCCCTGGGGGATTTGGTCCTTAGGGGGGGAAAAGTCGTCCATATAAATAGGTTGAAACTTATTGAGTCCCCATACTATGCCAGCACTCCTTCTCGATGGCTGCTAGTTTACTTGGGGGCAATAGTTTGACTCAGGTAAGTCCCGGTGGTCTTGGGTCGGGCCCCCCCTTGGCTTTATTACTGCCCCCCAAACCAAAAAAGAAGCACTGGTGAAAAAGGAAACGTTTAGTTGGGTCGGGTGCGGCCCAATACGGGGTATTTTTGAGGGCCTCCTTTAGCAGCGGAAGTTCCTCAACTTGGGGTCCCGGTTACCGGGGGGGGAGGGTTTTTACGGGCCCTCTTTGGGGTCTTGGCTACGTCGAAATTGGGGCAAATTTTTATAATATTTCTGCCCCCAGAAAACGCCTGCTGGGGTTTTAGTGCTTGGGGTGGGGCCCTTTGGGTACGGGCTCCCTCCGGGGGGTTTGGTCGCTGTTTCCCCCTTTCCACCAATTCCCTAAATCTGAACCCCTGCTTTTCCCAGTGACACTTGTTGGGGTTCGGGGGTTTCCGGCCTTGTGGATCGCCAAACGTCTGTAGGTGATTTTGGCTCATCCCCTGTCGCGCTGTGATGGGGTGTCACCAGGTAGGCCAAGCATTCCTGGAGACCATCAGAAGCCGTCCCCGCCCTCTGGGAAGGGCGCAGGGCTTCTTCCCCCCGAAAAGGGGATAACTCGAAAATGGGAAAAAGCCGAACGGGGTGACAAATGCGACTTAAAATAGCGTCAGGGCTTAGGGGGGCTGCCCAATGCCTTTTTAATAAAGGGGGTCAAATCTTTGCCCCCGCCCGCCGGTTTTAAAATCACCCCCACGGGATGGGATACGATGTCAACCCTTTTCTCTTTAGCTTGCGATGTCTACACAAAACCCGGGGATCCATCCTTTTTGGGCACTAACACTACGGGATGCCCGGGATATTGACTTTCAATGACCCCAAACGCAAAAATCTCTTTTTTTACTTGTCGCATCCCCTTTTTACAGACTCAGGGGCGGAAGGGGGGTGTCTCAGGGGGTCTGTCCTGGGGCTCAAACCCTTTTGTTTTGCCCGGCGGGTGTCCCCGTCTCTTGAAAACATTCTGTCGCTGCCTCAACAACGCCTCCGCCTGCTGTCTCTCCCCGGGGCCCTGGTTTTTCCCAGTGACCTGGTCCTGTTTTGACA
>JARQOD010013736.1:0-13994 GCA_033576555.1 Oophaga sylvatica
GTCCCGAACCCACAAAATAAGGAAAAAACAAGCCCCTTTCATCAGTACCAAGGGGAAAAATTTACACGGGGAAACCCATGGGGGATCACAACATCTTCATGGGTATCGCCAGGGATCGCGCGATTACACACTCTGACTTCCACAGCTATTGCGTTTTTCTTTGTGTTTGGTAATGAGGGTTTTAATTTTACCTACTTTTTGCTAAAAAGCCCAGCCCCCCGGCTGCTTTTTTTTATGTTTCAATTAATTCCTTCAATACCCCCCAGTCTGCTTTTAGGGGCCCGGGTAAAAATGTCACGCGTATAGCAGAAATTATATGTGATGTCATAACTATATAAAAAGGGGCAACTCAATTAATGCGATAGATAATGATAACA
The DNA here is from genome assembly GCA_033576555.1 of Oophaga sylvatica. Taxonomy (NCBI): domain Eukaryota; kingdom Metazoa; phylum Chordata; class Amphibia; order Anura; family Dendrobatidae; genus Oophaga; species Oophaga sylvatica. Next base: position 378 of record JARQOD010013736.1, read on the forward strand.
TGAATTACTAAAGAATGCCCCGGGGGCAATACAGAACCCTTAACGTTCCCCCCCGGCTAGAGGGTCCCCCTGGACCTCTGTAGTTTAAACCCTACCTCCGGGGAAAAAGGGGATTATTAGGCCCCCCATTTGGGGTCACATGCCCCCCTCACCTTCTAGCCGGAGACGCGTTTAAGGATTCCGTTTACCCCCGGGACTTCGTCGGGAAAATTCATGTTTCATTTCTAGGCTGTTATAAAGTATTTGCCCCTTTTGATATGATTATGAACACATAATATATATCTGCTAAACAGCGTGACCATCACTTGCAAAACTGCCATTAAAAAAAATTTACCGGGGGATACACTTAACCAAAGTGGAAAAGACATTTCATACATAATAGGAAGACCAACCCCATCACAGCAAAAAAAAAAAAAATACAGCCCAGTAGACAACATTTAAAATGGAAAACAGCTCATTTAAAATTTAGTCAGGGGAAACCAACCCCATCACAGCCAAAAAAAAAAGAACAGGGCCCATAGACCACAAAATAAAGGGAAAAACATGAAATTTTCATACATAAAAGGAGGAACAACCCATACAGCCAAAAACCAAAAAAAATAGTACCGGGATCCACATTTTGAATTTAAAACTGTCATTTGAAACGTAACGGGGGGAACAATTCATCCTGGGAAAACCGGGCCCGCAAACATCATTGCAAAACGCACATTAAACATTCCAGGGGAACCTTAAAAACCATGGAAACATGCCATTTCATACAGTGAAAGGGGGAACAACACCATCACAGCCAAAAAAAAAAACAGTACCAGTAGACCCACATTTAAATGAAACACATTCACTACAGTAGAGGGGATAACTTTTTAAAATTTAAAAAAAAGCACATTTTTTTGTCCAGGGGATAAAATTTATCACTTGAAAAAACATGATTTTGAAACACTACCAGGGGGACCCACCCAATATGAAAAATTTTTAACATTTCATACGTACCAGGGAAACCAAAAACCCCATCACGAAAAAACGTTTTTGAATGTCCAGGGGAAACACACTTCATACCAGGCACTTGGGACAGATGCGGGAAAAAATTTGGGATGGGGGGGATGTGTTTTTTTAACCGTTGTTTCCTGGGCCCCATTCCCGTATGGGGAACCTGTCTGGTGCTGTGGCTGGTTTTTGCTGCGGAAAAATGGTGCTGGTGCTGTGGCTCGTGCTGGGGGAAACCGTTGCTGGTGCGTGGTGGAGGTTGGGGGTTCTTGTCCTGAGTTTTTGCAGGTATGTCTAGTGCCCCCAATGTCAACCGGTTTTATGTATGTGTACATTCAGTAAACTATTCTAAAAGAAAAACACTCTTACAACATATATTTTTGCAACATAGATGTAAATTAGAATAATTTACCTGACTTTCCGTTAAAACTCAGGTTAATTTTGGGGACTTGTAACTGTAAAAGGAAAGAAGGGACCGGGGTCAAACCCTGCCCCTAAAAGGGGGCCCCCTAAATAATCCCTCACCTTGGAGGGTACTGATAAGGGTTTCAGGGCCCAAGCTCCATAACCCGTCTCCTATCATACCTGAACCCTTAAAAGTCCTAAAAAAGGATTTGATTTTCCCCCCCAAAGGGATATGGGTACTCGCTAAATAAAAAGTTTAAAAGAATTAAGACAGACTGGAGAAAACCGACTTGCATACAACTCAAACACAAAGAAAAATAAATGATCGGGGATATTAAACTCTAAGCAAGGTGACTTAAAACAAAAAGGAGCCTTTAACTTAAGTCAACAGAAACAATCCATCTGTGGTCCCCTGAAGTTTCACGGAAACTCCCAAAACAGACCCCAAGTTTTAAAAGGGAAAACCCAAATCAAAAAATTTAATTGCCACCGGGGAGAAACTGCCCCTCCCAAAACTGACCAGACAGAATTAATCCCTAACTGCCAAACACAAAGAAACACAACTCAGCGTGGAATCAAAATGTGAAACCCCGCGACATCTTCGGGGCGATGACACATGACATACCCCCCTTCACGAGGGCCTCCGGGGCCCCTAGGGCCGGGTTTCCCCGGGGGGTTCTGGGGAAAGGTCCGCACCAAACGATCCTTAAAATGTCAGACGGGGGAACCCCGCCCTCTCCCTCCTACCATACCCCTTCCAATGCACCAAGTACTAAAGGGGGACCGGCGTTTTCAAAACGGAGTCAATGTTTTTGAAACTTAAAACCCAAATTCCCATTGACCACCACTGGAGGAGGGGGTAGAGGTAGGGTATGACTGGTCCCACGTACCTCTTAGTAAGACTTGTGGAAACATTTGAATTTTAAAAAGAAGGAGGGGGGTCCAACGAAAGCCACAGGATTTAAATTATGGAACGATCCTGAAAGGGCCCGATAAACTGGGCCCAGCTTCCAGGGGGGAACTTTTAAATTTTATATTCCGGTAGAAACCTCCAGACGTTTACATTAAATCTGACCAAAACCTCCTCCTATCACCATACGTTTTTTTTAACGGTTTCCCCCCCACTCAGTTATTCAAAACACCTTCCACAATGAAGAAGTACGCGAGAAACCTCCTCCCAAAAAACCCCCAAAGGGGGCCCCCCCCATTTAAATACAAAACTGGGGGTGAAAACCTACCCCAAAAAAAGGGGGGGTTTCCAGTGGTGCCCCCCTTTTTTAAAGCAACTCGGCCCGGGAAAAAAAACCTCCCCTTTTTTTGGGGAACAAAAAAACCAAAAATCTCTGGGCTTTGATTAACCCTTCTACCTTGGGTTTGCGGATAAAAGCCGGGAAAAGAAAATTGCCCCCCCGCGAAAAAAATCCCCCAAAACTTGGCCCAAAACTGAGACCCCCATCTGCACCAAAAAGAAACCCATGAAGTCTAAATCTCCCCAATGAACCCTGCCCCCAGATTTTAGCTTTGGGAGGGGGGAAAGCAAGAAATTCCCATCTTACTAACCTTCAAAACCCACCATAAAGTCTTCCCTACCCCTGGGAAGGCCCGTGATAAGTCCATAGCAAATGACCATGGACCCCCGGGAAAATTTCAAGGTGTAAGAGGGTCCCAGATGGACGGGTATGAGGGGTCTTAGAGCGAGCACAAACCCCACAGGACGCGAAAAAGTTAAAACACTTTATTAACTTAGGCCACCAAAACCGGCGAGAAAGAGATCTAAAGTAGCCTTACTCCCTGGATGTCCTGCTAAAGCAGAATTATGATGTGCCTCATAACCTTTTTCTCAACTGTTTTGGGGACAAACAGTCCCCTGGAGGTCCTGCAGGGGCGTCCCCTGAGCCTCTAATACCTCCTCCTCAAGCTCAGAACATACAGCCGACACTACCCCCCCCTCCTGAAGGATAGGAATCGGGTCATCCGTTTTCCCGGCCCCTGGGAACTGCGAGACAAGGCACCCGCCTTAAAAATTTTAGATCCAGGGGGGATAAGTGACAACAAAATTAAACCTGGAAAAAAAACAACGACCATCGAGCTTGTCTGGAATTCAGACGCTTAGCAGATTCCAAATACGCAGGTTCTTGGATCATAATGCGGTGACCGGGTGGACTGCCCCCCAAAAAGTGACGCCATTCTTCAAAAAGCCAACTTAAGGGCCAAAAGTTCCCTATTGCCGATATCATAATTCCTTTCGGCGGACGACAATTTCTTAGAAAAGAAAGCGCACGGATCCATTTACCGGGGACGGCCTGGAAATATTGCACCCACCCCTACGTCAGACGCGTTCCACCTCCACAACGAACGGCTGTGATGCATCTGGTTGGATGAGAAAGGGTGCCGAAACAAAAATTTTTTCAAAGAGGAAAAAGTTGGCAAGCTTTGTCCGCCCATTTAGAAAAATCCGTCCCTTTTCTTGTCATGTCGTGAGAGGTTTGACAACAGATGAAAATTACAAATAAATTTCCGGTAGTAGTTAGCAAACCCCAGAAAACGCTGCAGACCCTTTTAATCCTCTGGTGTCCCATTCAAGCACTGCTCTCACCTTTTCAGGGCCCATACGGAAACGGAGGTGATACCAAGAAACCCAAAAACTGAAGTTCCTGTAGGGCGGAATACACACTTTTTCCAGTTTGGGTATAGTTTTTGTCTCGCAAATCTGCAACACCTGTCTCACATGCTCCTGGTGAGACCAAGATCTGGCGAGTAAATTAAAATGTCATCCAAATATAGACCACAAACAGCCCCCAGATACGAAAATGTCATTAACAAATGTTGGAATACTGCTGGTGCGTAGTCAGACCAAAAGGCTGACAAGGTTTCATAATGTCCTCCGGGTGTTTAAACGCCGTTTTCCCTCATCCCCCTCCCTTTTTTATCCTAATCAATTATACGCCCCCCCGAGATCCAATTTAGAGAACCATTTGGCGCCAACAATTTGATTGAAGAGATCAGGAATCGAGGGGGTGGATACGGGGTCTCGAACAGTAATCCATTAAGTTCGCGGAAAAACCAAGCAAGGGGCGTAGGCCTCCATCTTTTTTCTTCACAAAGAAGAACCCCGCGGCCACTGGGGAAGATGAAGGTCTAATATGCCCCTTTGGCCAGACTTTTCCCAAATATAATCTTTCATAGCCTGCCTCTCAGGACCAAAAGGGTTTTATAACCTAGCTTTAGGTAATTAGCATCAGGAAGTAATTAATAGAACGTATATACGCGATGAGGAGGCAACTCCTGACACCCCTCCTCAGAGAACACATCCCCAAAGTCCTCCAAAAAAGGAGGCAAAGTACTAGGCACGACCGCACGATGATGTGTATGCAGTTACTTTTGCAAAACTCACCCCATTGGCTTATCTCTCTGGACTGCCAATTTAAAACACAGGGGTTATGTTTAACCAACCAAGAAGTCCCAACACAATAGGAGTAGGTAGACCCTCCAAACATAAAGATAATAGTTCCCTATGTATTGCCCCTACCCGAAGGTCAATGTTATGAAACCTCATGAACAAAGCTACTTGGCCCAGAGGCCTGGCGTCAATGGAGAATATAGGGATCGGTTGACCAATACATCCCGATGCTTACCTTGACCGGCAAACTGAGCGTCAACCAGAAATTTGCCCCGGACCCCCTATCAAGAAGAACAGAAAATTCTCCACTCTCGTCCAACCACCACCTCCACTTGTACAAGAACTGAGAAGAACTAGCGGACGAAAAACATACTCCCAGGTTGTCGTCCCCCCACAACCTGGGATTAACAGTTTTCGGCACTTCTTTCTCAACAAGGCACGGGACGGACATCCCCCAACAAAATTCCCTTTTTCCCCCAAGAAACACCTTCTAGTCCTGCGGCGTACCGCCAATCCCCTCTACGAAATGATGTCCCCTCCCAAATGCATAGGCTCCTCCGAACAGACAAGGGGAACCTCAACATAAGGGACTTTGTAGTAGGTTGGAGTACAACAGGGGGCGGAGTTACCTCGCACCTCTCCCGGAGCCGCTATCAGTACGGATAGCCAGGGCCATAGCAGCCTCCAGGGGATGGAGGAGAATCTACTGAGCCAAAACGCCCTTTTAAATTTTGTCAGAAAGCCATGACAAAACTGGTCCTAAGGCTGGGTCTTCCACTGAGTATCTGTGGCCCATCTACGAACAGAAGCAAATTCCTCCGCCGGACGATCCCCTGCTGTATCTTACGTAATTTTGTCTCAGCAAGAGAGACCGATCTGGGTCATCATATACCAAACCCAGGGCAGTAAAAAATCGATCTACTGACTGTAGAGCCGGGGATCCCGGAGGAAGGGAAAATGCCCAGGATTGAGGGTCCCCTTGTAGGAGCGAGATAACAATTCCCACTCTCTGCTCTTCACTCCCTGATGATCGAGGCCGAAGCCGAAAATACAATTTACATGCTTCCCTGAAGGTAAAAAATTTGTCTCGCCACCAGTGGAACCTGTCCGGGAGAGCTACTTTAGGTTCAAATCTGGTTTGCCCCGAGGGAGAAAAAACTTTGGACTTAATGTCCGTCAGCTCCATGGATAATCCCTGCAACTGCAGAGCCAGCTGGGCTACTGGATCCATGGCAACTGGGAATAATTTTATTGGCCAGTGAAAATGTCACGCGGGTCTTATGATATGTGTACGATGTCAGTAAACTATTCATAAAAGAACAACACTCTATACAACATATAGATTAGCAACATCAGCATGTAAATATAGAATAGATTTACCTGACACGATATCCGTTGAACTCAGGGTTAATCTTGAGGACTTGATACACTGTCACAGGAAAAGAAGAGGACCGGGGTCTAACCTGACCCTAAACTGGGGTCCTAACTAATCCCTCACCTTGGAGGTACTGATAATGGTTCAGAGGTCCAAGTCTCCAGCCTAACCCTGTCTCCTATCAGTCCCTGAACCCTGTAATCAGTCCTAAGAAGGATTCTGATTACCACCAAAGGGTTATGGGCTGATCTCTGCTAAATACACAGATTAGCAATATAAGACAGACTGGAGAAAACACAGACTTGCATACACACTCAAACACAGAAGGAACATAAATGATCTGGGATATTAAACTCTAAGCAAGGTGAGCTTAAAACAACTAAGGAGCTCTTTAACTTAAGTCTATACAGATACAATCCTATCTGTGGTCTGCATGAAGAATTTCACTGGCAACTCCCAAAACAGACCACCAGAGATTTAAAGGAAACCAATCAACAAATAATTAATTGCAGCGGGAGAAACTGCACCCAGTCCCAGAACTGAGCACAGACAGATTAACTCCCTAACTGCCAAACACAAAGAAACAGCAACTCAGCTGTGAGAAGTCAGAATGTGCAACCGCGACGATCTTCGTGGCGATGCACACATGACACCACTGCATGCTTTTTTATGTTTGCTGTGGGCTGGTATATCAATTGAAAAACTGGATCCGGCCATCGTATCTGTTTTTTGCCAGATCCGCCGCATTGAGGCTTTCATAGACTTCCATTGTAACAAAAACTGGAAGCGCCGGATCCGGCGCTTCGGCTTTTCGACGGAGACAAAAAACGTTACATGACACGTTTTTGCCAGACGCCGGACTGCGACCAGACACCGGATCCGGAAAAAAAACGGACGCACTGCAGGGACATGCGGCGCCATCCGGCAATAATGTTACTCTATGGAAAAAAAAACGGATCCGGCATTACATTTCGCCGGATGCGGTTTGACAAAAAAAGGCCGGAGCGCGCCGTCAGGCGCAAACCGGATGTGTGAAAGAGGCCTAAGAGTTGCCAGATTGATTCATTAGTACCAGACGTACTACAGGAATCAGACGTGCTGATGACAAGAGGCCAGCGTTGTCCAAGAAAGGAACTAAAAGCTGAGATATTTCGAGGTAAGAAACATGAATGTAATTACTTCTTTTTCTAAGCAAAGTAGACTGAAATTTATGTCTGTAGATCAGTCTAAGTTAGAAGTTTTATGGCTCAGCTTATATGCAGAATGTGAAATGGAAAATCTAAAGCTAGATTCTAAGATGGTGTCCTTTAATAGAGAAAGAGAGAAATTGAAAACATTTTACAGTTGGTTGACGTATTTCACAAGTTTGTGTCAGAGAAATCTAAAAATGACTGTGTAGAAATAGTGTCAAAGGAAAGTTACTAAGATTGACTGTAATGAGGAAATTGAACAAGATGTGGGACATGTGTCTGTAATGGCTACTCAAGGTGACCTTGTGTCTGATGATGTAAAAAAAGATGGTGGAAATGTGGGAGGAGACTTCAGAACTAATGTAGGAGGAAACATGGGAGGAGACTTCAGAACTAATGTAGGAGGAAACATGGGAGGAGACTTCAAAACTAATGTAGATGACGTACGAGGGACAGATGTACAAAGGCCACTAAAAATAGAAGACAATTCAGAGGCCCAACTCCAAATTAACCCCTTCACCCCCAAGGGTGGTTTTGCACTTAATGACCGGGACAATTTTTACAATTCTGACCACTGTCTCTTTATGAGGTTATAACTCCGGAACGCTTCAACGGATCTTCGCGATTCTGAGATTGTTTTCTCGTGACATATTGTACTTCATGTTTAGTGGTAAAATTTCTTCCATATAACTTGCGTTTATTTTTGAAAAAAACGCAAATATGGCGAAAATTTTGAAAATTTTAGCAATTTTCAAACTTTGAATTTTTATTCCCTTAAAACAGAGAATATGTCACACAAATAGTTAAGAAATAACATTTCCCACATGTCTACTTTACATCAGCACAATTTTGGAATCAAAATTTTTTTTTGTTAGGAAAATTATAAGGGTTAAAGTTGACCAGCGATTTCTCATTTTTACAACAAAATTTACAAAGCCATTTTTTTTAGGGACCACCTCTCATTTGAAGTCACTTTGAGGGGTCTACATGACAGAAAATACCCAAAAAGTGACACCATTCTAAAAATGCACCCCTCAAGGTACTCAAACCCACATTCAAGAAGTTTATTAACCCTTCAGGTGCTTCACAGGAACTAAAGCAACGTGGAAGGAAAAAATGAATATTTAACTTTTAGCCACAAAAATGATCTTTTACAAACTTTTTTTTTTATTTCACAAGGGTAAAAGGAGGGAAATGGACAGATAAGGTTGTTATGCAATTTCTCCTGAGTACACCAATACCCCATATGTGGGGGAAAAACCACTGTTTGGGTACACGGCAGAGCTCGTAAGGGAAGGAGCGCCGTTTGACTTTTTCAAACTAAAATTGGCTGGAGTTGAGATTGGACGCCATGTCGCGCTTGGAGAACCTTGATGCGCCCTAAACAGTGGAAACCCCCACAAGTGACACCATTTTGGAAACTAGACCCCCCAAGGTACTTATCTAGATCTGTTGTGAGCACTTTGAACCCCCAAGTGTTTCACAAAAGTTTATAATGCCTGGGTGTGAAAAAAAAAAAAAAAAAATTTCCACAAAATGATTTTTTAGTCCTAAATTTTTGAATTTTCCCAAGGAAATTGGACCCCAAAAGTTGTTGTCCAATTTGTCCTGAGTACGCTGATACCCCATATGTGGGGGTGGAAAACTGTTTGGGCGCACGGCAGGGCTTGGAAAGGAAGTAGTAACGTTTTGGAATGCAGACGTTGATGGGGGTCATGTTCCGTTTGCAGTGCCCAGATGAGCCTAAACAGTGGAAATCCCCCACAAGTGACCCCATTTTGGAAACTAGACCCCTAAGGAACTTATCTAGATCTTTGGTGAGCACTTTGAACCCCAAGTGCTTCACACAAGTTTATAATGCCCGGGCATGAAAATAAAAAATCCTATTTTTTTCCCACAAAAATTATCTTTTAGTCACTAATTTTTATTTTACCAAGGGTATCAGGAGAAATTGGACCACATAAGTTGTTGTCCAATTTGTCCTGAGTACGCTGATGCCCCATATGTGGGGGGGAACCACTGTTTGGGCGCACGGCAGAGCTCGGAAGGGAAGGAGCACCATTTGACTTTTTCCAACCAAAATTGGCTGGAATTGAGATTGGATGCCATGTTGCATTTGGAGAGCCCCTGATGTGCCTAAACAGTGGAAACCCCCACAAATGACCCATTTGGGAAACTAGACCCCCCTAAGGAACTTATCTAGATCTTTGGTGAGCAATTTGAACCCTCAAGTGCTTCACACAAGTTTATAACGTAGAGCCGTAAAATTTAAAAATCATATTTTTTCCACAAAAATGATCTTTTCACCCGAATTTTTATTTTTCCAAGGGTAACAAGACTCCAAAAGTTATTGTGCAATTTGTCCTGAGTACACTGATACCCCATATGTGGGGGTATACCACTGTTTGGGTGCATGGCAGAGTTTGGAAGGGAAGGAGCGCCGTCTCACTTTTTCAACGCAGAATTGGCTGGACGCCATGTCGTGTTTGGAGAGCTCCTGATCTGCCTAAACAGTGGAAAACCCCCCACAAATGACACCATTTTGGAAACTAGACCCTCAAGGAACTTATCTAGATGTGTGGTGAGAACTTTGAACCCCCAGGTTTTCACTAAAGTTTATAACGTACAGCCTTAAAATAAAAATCCTTTTTTTTTTTTACAAAAATGATTTTTTCGCCCCAATATTTTATTTTCACAAGGGTAACAGAAGAAATTGGAACCCAAAAGTTGTTGTCCAATTTGTCCTGAGTACGCTGATACCCAATATGTAGGAGAAAACTACTGTATGGGTGCACGTCAGGGCTCGGAAGGGAAGTAGTGACGTTTTGGATTGCAGACTTTGATGGAATGGTCTGGGGGGGTCATGTCGCATTTGGAGAGCCCCTGATACGCCTAACAGTGGAAACCCCCACAAGTGACCCCATTTTGGAAAATAGACCCCACAAGGAACTTATCTAGTTGTGTGGTGAGCACTTTGAACCCCGAAGTGCTTCACAGAAGTTTATAACGCACAGCCGTAAAAATAAAAATCCTTTTTTTTTTTACAAAAATGATTTTTTCGCCCCCAATATTTTATTTTCACAAGGGTAACAGGAGAAATTGGACCCAAAAGTTGTTGTCCAATTTGTCCTGAGTACGCTGATACCCAATATGTGGGAGAAAACTACTGTATGGGCGCATGTCAGGGCTCGGAAAGGGAAGTAGTGACGTTTTGGATTGCAGACTTTGATGGAATGGGCTGGGGGCGTCATGTCGCATTTGGAGAGCCCTGATGCGCCTAAACAGTGGAAACCCCCCAAGTGACCCCATTTTGGAAAATAGACCCCACTAGGAACTTACCTAGATGTGTGTGTGAGCACTTTGAAACCCCGAAGTGCTTCACGAAGTTTATAACGCACAGCCGTAAAAATAAAAAATCCTTTTTTTTTTTACAAAAATGATTTTTTCCCCCCCAATATTTTATTTTCACAAGGGTAACAGGAGAAATTGGACCCAAAAGTTGTTGTCCAATTTGTCCTGAGTACGCTGATACCCAATATGTGGGAGAAAAACTACTGTTGGGCGCATGTCAGGGCTCGGAAAGGGAAGTAGTGACGTTTTGGATTGCAGACTTTGATGGAATGGTCTGGGGGCGTATGTCGCATTTGGAGAGCCCCTGATGCGCCTAAACAGTGGAAATCCCCAACAAGTGACCCCTTTTTGGAAAATAGCCCCCACAAGGAACTTATTTAGTTTTGTGTGGTTGAGCGCTATGAAGCCCCAAGTGCTTCACAGAAGTTTATAATGTACAGCCGTTAAAACAAAAAAATCTTATTTTTTTTACAAAAATAATATTTTTCGCCCCCAGTTTTTTATTTTCCCAAGGGAAAACAGAAGAATAGGAAAATTTCACAAAACTCTTGGGGTCCAGAGTACGCTGATACCCCATATGTGGGGATAAACTACTGTTTGGACGCATGGCAGAGCTTCAGAAGTGAAGGAACACCGTTTGACTTTTTCAAAGCAGAATTGGCTGAATGGAGATCAGACGCATGTCACATTTGGAGAGCCCTGATGTGCCTAAACAGCGGAAACCCCCAATTCTAACTCCAACCCTAACCCCAACACACCCCTAACCCTAGTCCCAACCCTAATCCCAACCCTAACCTTAATCCAAACTCTAACCCTAATCCTAACTTTAGCGCCAACCCTAACCTAACTTTAGCCAAAACCCTAACCCTAACCCTAATGGGAAAATGGAAATAAATACATTTTTTTTATTTTATTATTTTTCCCTAACTAAGGGGTGATAAAGGGGGGTTTGATTTACTATTTATAGCGGTTTTTATGATTGGCAGCTGTCACGCTAAAAGACGCTTTTTATTGCAAAAAGTAGTTTTTTGCATCGCCACATTTTGAGAGCTATAATTTTTGCATATTTTGGCCCACAGAGTCATGTGAGGTCTTAATTTTTGCGGGACGAGGTGACGCTTTTATTGGTACCATTTTTGAGCACGTGACATTTTTTTGATCGCTTTTTATTTCGATTTTTGGGAGGTTAGAATGAACAAAAATCAGCAATTCATGAATTTCTTTTGGGTGAGGCGTTTTTATTGTTCCGCGTGTGGTAAAATTGATAAAGCAGTTTTATTCTTCGGGTCAGTACGATTATGGGATACCTCATTTATATAATTTTTTTATGTTTTCGCGCTTTTATAGAATAAAAACAATTTTAATAAAAAATAATTATTTTTGCATCGCTTTATTCTGCGAGCTATAACTTTTTTATTTTTTTGCTGATGATGCTGTGTGACGGCTCGTTTTTTGCGGGACAAGATGACGTTTTCAGCGGTACCATGTTTATTTATATCCGTCTTTTTGATCGCGTGTTTATTCCATTTTGTTCAGCGGTATGATGATAAAGCACTGATTTTTTGCTTCGTTTTATTTTTTTTTTTTAAGGGTTCACAAAAGGGGTTAACTAGTGGGACATTTTTATAGGGGGGTCGTTACGGACGCAGCGATACCATATATGTGTACTTTTATTGTTTTATTTTTTTATTTACAATAAGTAATGAATTTATTGGGGAATATTTTTTTTTTTTTTTTTGGATTTTTTTTTACACATGTTTATTTTTACTTTTTTACTTTGTCCCAGGGTGGGACATCACTGTATTTCATCAGATCGCTGGTGTGGGCAGTGTGCACAGCACTCTGTCACACCAGCGATCGCTCAGGCAGTGCAGCAGGCTTCTCAGTGCCTGCTCTCGGGAGGCATGAGGAAGCCGCCCCCTCCAGACCCAGCGCCATCTTGGATCCGGGTCCTGGGAGGGAGGAAGCCCTCAGAGCAGCGCGATCAAATCGCGCTGGTCTGAGGGTTCAGGGGGGCGCGCAGGGGCCCCCACACTGCGCGATCCTCCCCTGTGCCCCCAGTACACCGCGATATGTTTGATCGCGGTGTGCAAGGGGGTTAATGTGGGGGGGAGCGGTCCGTGACCGCTCCTGACACACAGTCACAGGTGTCAGCTGTGATAATCAGCTGACACCCGGCGGCGATTAGCTGCGCTCCCTCGGGGAGCGCAGCTAATCGCCTATGACGTACATCCCGTCCAGGTCAGAATGGCACGGGTTTTATGGACGGGGTGTAAAGTCTAATGTCAGAGAGGGGTTAAGTTAGGAAAAATTTGTTAAAACATGCAAATCATTCCTGGATATGATAACAAAATCCATGTGTGCAGAAATTCTGAAATTTCGAAAGTTTTGTTGATAAGCTTGATTTAAGTAATGACGAGAAAAAAATTATTTAAATTGTGGCTTCCTGCAAACCCTTTTTTAGACATTTAACATTAAATTTTTCTTGTGATAACGACTTATATGGAGATCTAAATGATAAAGACAGATTGAAAATTCTGATTTTCTGTGCATTAAATGAAATTGTCCAGATATTGATATTCTTCAAAAATTAAGGATTTGGGCAAAAGAATTTTACTTATACATTCATGTCCATATTTGAAAGGTTGTACAAAACTCTCATTACCAATGTCAAAACACAATCAATGATAAAATGTTTGTAAACAAATTTGGATTTTCCCAAATTCTGTATCTCGTGTTATTGCGTCACAAAAAGATTCTTTATTTGAATGTGCGCAATTCCCTTTATTTTGCTAGAAAACTTTAGAATGTGAAAGGAAAATAAATCATACTAATTTTGTAAAATCAGACAGAGTAAAATCTTTTTAAAAGCCAGTGTCAAAATCTCCTAAATGAGTCATCCTTGTAATCAAATC
>JARQOD010013737.1:0-13994 GCA_033576555.1 Oophaga sylvatica
GTGAACCAACTCTTAGCTGTGAAAGGGCTTTTTGTGTCCTTCTACAGTGTTTTCAACCAATGTATTGGATACGGATGGAAGCACGTCACACTATAATTTCAATTGAATTGAGCAGCAAGAATTACACTAAAGAAAAAAAAAAAAAGAGTGTGAGAGTGACATGTGCAGATGCCTACATACAGCGTTGTATGCCAAGCAAACTGCAGCGCGTCACCTGCACTCACACAACACACCTTGCAGACCTGTGAAAAAAACACTGCAAGGCAAAAGGAAGATGTACACAGCGGTTGGTAAAGTAGCCTGCCTAAAGCACAGTACACAAAATCGCAATCTCTAACTGTCCCTCAGAGTCAGCAGAGCAGCGTTCTGTCCCAAACAGAATTAACAGCACAGTGACGCTAAAATGACGGCTTTATCCGGCAACAATACCTTCCTTGTGTCACGGTTAGGGTAGCGTGTGTCTATTATATGAGTGTCTGTAAAATGTAAGTTACGCAGACTTATTCTGCCCTTGGGACGCAAAAAATAAGACAGCAGTAATCATTTACTGTATAAAACTCCACCTATGCGCAACAAAACAAGCACGTTCCCTCTTACGGTTCCTGCGCTGACATGTGAGTAGGGAGTTTGGAGACGTTCCTGAATTTATCCCAGGTATCCAACCATATCAGGCCGATAGGAGAGCATTAAAACCACCCACGGTGGTGACTTAAATATGGTGAATCTAAACAGTGAAGAACTGTAGGTCGATGCGAATGAATGTGCGATCACATGACACACGTTTATAATAACCCTTGCTAGACACGAGTAACTTTGTAGACATTTTGACACACCTGAACCCAGATGGCAGTGAATATTCATTCTATTCGGCGCCACATGACTCTTGGTCCAGAATAGATTATATATTGCTAGCACACGAGCTATTAAAGGGAGTGGAAGAGGCAGATGTGCACAACGTAGCTAAATATGACCACGCGCCCGTATCAGTGACCCTGCCAGATATGGTGCAGATGGGGCCAAACCAAACTTGGCGCTTCTGACCTATTTGTTAATGGATGAGAAGTTTCAACATCACGTGAAGCAATGGTGTTTTTAATATGTAAGGGATAATGGAGATACTAGGGATAGGCCGGAACTTTTATGGGCAGCAGGGAAGGGAGTAATGCGCGGGAAACTAATAGGTTATCAGACAACGCTAAAAAAGAAGATCGCGACAAGCTACTCGCAGGCTAGCAGGATATTACGCGATAGGTACACGGCAAACAAGACAAGTTCATCAACACAGGTTAAAAATAGGCTGACTTACACGTATGGGTATATCGACGAGAGACAAGCAGTAATAACAATTATAGAGCCGATGTATATCGTTATGGTAGAAAATGAGGGAGACTATTATCATGACTAGCGAAAGGAAATCACATTCGTCATCAACATATTACAGTGTTAACGAATAAACATGGGATCATGAACACAGACCCTCGAACCATAAACACCATTCTACAAGAATACTACTCAGACTTATATAAGGTGGAACATACGGATAGTGCGGAGGGTAACACCTTTGTAGATGGAATACGGTTACCATCCATCACAAACTATCAGCTTCTCCTTTTAAAAAAATAAATTGAGGTGACGGAAGTGACAGCGCGATAAGTTACTTTAAATACGGGAAAGCTCCAGGACCTGACGGGTTTACAGCCAAATTATTTAAATTATTGAGTGAGGATATCCCGTCCACATTGGTACGCACCTTCAATCATATATTGGAGACAGGAGGGTTGGCCAGCCATTCAAACATGTCACACATGAAGTTGCTACTAAAACCAAACAAACATTCACATCTGCCTGGATCCTATCGTACATTCTCACTCATTGACCATTTATCAAGATTTTGTCCAGGATCATGGCAGATCTTTTGAGTAGCATTGGTCCTACGCTGATAGGGCGATCACAAGTGGCCTTTGTTTGCTACTTTGTTGGCTACTATCAGTCTCACTATGCATAACATGTGTGCAGTGGGCAGTATTACCTTTGCCTTCGGTGGAGTAGGAAAACCCCTCTCCTATCGAAGTGTTAGTTGGGGAGATGGAAGATTTGACACCGGGACCTGAATTGTAATACTTAAATGTGACAGGTGACAAATTTGTTAAGGCGCAACTCCGCGGCCCCTACGTTGAGTCTAGCCCGTGAAAATTTACTGGTTGTCAATGGGGAACCCCAACACCCCGGGGCAGCTACAGTATTTCAACAATTAGAGCTGAACCAAGATTTGCTGTATCAGGTTTATAAAATACATGTTGAAATTTTTTAACAATTGCTGCTACCGCAGTCATATTGGAGGTTGGTAATGGACTTAGCGCATGCGCATGTACTAGGGTGACATTTGTGCCAAATGAAAACCCTACACAGAATTATACAACGGTTTTACTGGCAGGGGGTCTATCAAGAAGTTAAACGGTATTGTAACTCTTGTCGCATGCGCCAGGTACACAGTCCTCAGCCTCATTTAGTGAGTCCCTTGGTGCCATTAAAAATTTTAGAGGTCCAGTTTGAGAGAATACCCATGGATCTGGTGTAGCCGGTTAATAAATCAGCAAGGGGTCATCAACAGGGGCAATAAAAGGGGCACTGTGTGGGTCACCAGTTTTGAGCACACCCGAGTTCAAAAGAGAATTCATTGTCCAGACTGATGCGTCAGAGGTAGGTATGGGTGCCGTGTTGTCTCAGGACTGGAGCTTAACGGGGAGGAGCATCCCATTAGTTTCCTGAGTCGAAAACTTACTCCATCAAAAAACAGAGACAGCATTGTAGAGAGAGAGTGCCTGGCGATAAAGTGGGCACTGGAGTCGTTGCGCTACTATTTGTTGGGGATAACATTTTGTTTTGTAAATGATCATTCCCCTGTGACTGGCAGTGTTGTAGCCCAGGGAGTAGAGTTCAGGTGGTAGAAAGATGAACATAACAGGAGACTTGGAAAACGTTGGCAGTTATTTAATCTGAAAACGGACAGGCAAATTCAGGTGAGATCCATGCCTTGTTCATTTTCAGAAAAATAAGCAGGTCTACATTGTCTGAGGATAGTCGCATGCGACGGTCTGTTAGTACACCACCTGCAGCACTAAAGACGCGCTCAGATAATACACTGGCAGCAGGGCAAGCCAGCACCTCCAAGGCATACCACACATCAAATACAAAGATAACAGTAATAATAATATTATTAATAAAAAATGAAATTGCACACACAGTACACAGACACAGCTCATATGTGTGTATAAGAGAGAGTGTTTCTGTGTGTAGTTCATGCCTCTAGCCTAGAAGATCAGTCTTGCTAAAATCTTTAACACTGACCCCTGTTCTGTTCTTAAAATGGTGGATGCTGAACTGCTTCTCAGCCCCCTCATACACAATCCTTATGTGGCACTGCTGGGCTCAGTCAGAGGCATCAGATTGAACTAGGCTGTCCTGAGTCATTCTCAATAGAACATTTTGTTCAGCAGTTCATCTAGTTCATTTAGTTCAGAGGTCACATGATGCATTTCCTATCAGCTCCTCACAGGATAGGGTGGAGAAAAACTGAACTAAATGAACTAAATGAACTAATCTTTTGAACTAATCTTTTCAGTGAACTAGTTCATGGTGAACTAATCAACAAAATTAACTAGATTTCCCATCACTATGGTGTACACCTTGGTGGCGCTGTCACAAAACTTCGCCACATTTGTAACATACAGCTCTTGCCCTGTGCAGAGGCGCTGCTTGTGCTCCCTCTTGTTGCAGAGGTGTCTACAATGCCTCGACGCACAGAGCTGCTTTGTAAAGCAGTAGCAGCAGCAGCGCTTTCGGCTGGAATGGGAACATTATGGATTTCAAAGTGTGTCTTGGTCCTCCAGCATTTTACGGTCCCGGTTCAACGGTGTGATGAGGCTTTGTAAGTTGTCCGGTAACGAGGGTCTAGGAGGGTGTACACCCAATAATCTGACGTGGTGAGAATGTGGCCGATGCGGCGGTCGTTTCTCAGGCACTGCAGCATGAAATCAACCATGTGCTGCAGACTCACAACTGGCCAACAAACGCTGTCCTCTGGAAGAGCGTCACACTAATAGATTTTTGTAAATTTAAAATAGAATAAAGCAGCAGCAATTTTTGAAAAATTACAAGGATGAGCCAGTGACAGACACTCAGCAGAGTACACGCTGCGGTGGTTGAAGTAAGTGGAGCGGGATCTACACTCCTACAAAAAAATTAAAGCTCAGACTAGAGTGAACACTGAAACACAACTGTTCACTTGCTGTGAAAGGCCTTTTTGTGGACTTCTATTATGTTTGCAAGCAATGTATTGTATTTTGATGGAAGAGCGTCACACTAATAGATTTTTGTAAATTTAAAATAGAAGAAAGCAGCAGCAATTTTAGAAAAATTACAAGATGAGCCAGTGACAGACACTCAGCAGAGTACACGCTGCGGTGGTTGAAGTAAGTGGAGGGGATCTACACTCCTACAAAAAAATTAAAGCTCAGACTAGAGTGAACACTGAAACACAACTGTTCACTTGCTGTGAAAGGCCTTTTTGTGGACTTCTATTATGTTTGCAAGCAATGTATTGTATTTTGATGGGAAGAGCGTCACACTAATAGATTTTTGTAAATTTAAATAGAAGAAAGCAGCAGCAATTTTTAAAAATTACAAGATGAGCCAGTGACAGACCTCAGCAGAGTACACGCAGCTTTGTTGAAGTAATGGGAGAGTGATCTGCACTCAAAAAAAATAAAAATCACAGACTGAGTGAACACTGAAACACAACTGTTCACTTGCTGTGAAAGGCCCTTTGTGGACTTCTATAGTGTTTGCAACCAAGTATTGTATAGGATGGAAGCACGTCACACTATTATTTCAATTTACATGGAGCAGCAGAATTTTACTGAAAAAATAAAAAGAGCCAGTGAGACACTGCAGATGCTACAGACATGCGTTTGCAATAAGTAGCAAACTGCAGCTCCTAGTCACCTGCACTCACACACACCTTGCAGAGCTGTTAAAACAACACTGCAGGCAAAAGGAAGCTTTACACAGCCGGTGGTAAACTAGCCTGCCTAAAGCACAGTACACTAAATCGCAATCTCTAACTGTCCCTCAGAGTCAGCAGAGCAGCGTTCTTTCCCTAACTGAGTTCACAGCACAGTGACGCTAAAATGGCGGCGGCGCCTTTTATACTGCATTCTGACTTCATTTCAGCATCCAATCACAGCCATGCCATTAGTTAACATGACCGCAGCAGTACAGGATGTGCCCACACTTCTTAGGATTCCTCATTGGCTGACTATAATCACATTGCCTCTCAAAGAATTATGGGAACTTCCGATTCCGGTATACGATATATGAAAAATATCGGAACTAAGTATCGAAATTCCGATACAGCTAATATCGGCCGATACCCGATACTTGCGGTATCGGAATGCTCAACACTAGTGGTGACAAGACAGAGGATCATGTGTAAGTGTAAGCGAGTTAATCCAAAGTGGAAATTAACTCACAATGACAGTGCAAATCTCTGGCTCCTGGATGGCGTCCTCCCACCACACATTTCAGCATGCTGCCTTCGTCAGGGTATGAAGCCATTGGTCGCTTATTCAAACACTGTTTGTAGGTTATTGTGCACAATCCTGCTGACAGGTTCCCTTTAAGAAGGCAGCCTAAATTAGAGCAGGAAGAGCATCATAATACATGCTACACGCTACAAAATCATGTCCCCAGCATATTTATAATAATAAAGATAAATTGTCCAAGCCCTTTAAAGGGAATCTATAATCTGGTTTTTGCTGCTTCATCTCCGAGCAGCATAATGTAGGAAAAGAGACCCTGGTTCCAGTGATGAATAACTTAGTTTATTGGGTGTAGCAGTTGTGATATAATTCATAGTTTGAAGATGTAGTAGAGCTCAGAAAGCTGCCACCTACCTCATGTTGTCCTCAGATTACATAGAAAAAAACTGGTGACAGATTCCCTTTAATTTCAGCAGTATTTAGTAGATTCTCTCTACAAGTGGAACACTATTTCTTGAAAAGCATGTGTCCTGGGAATCTTAGCCTGCATGTCCATTTATTTTCACAATACAATTTTTTTAAGGACACTGAATGATCCTAATGTGTTAAAGTCTTTATTTTTTGCAATATAATATTACATTTTGGAAATGATGATACTAAAAGGATTCCATTTAGTCACTGCATTCATCTAGATTCTGTTTATTTTTTCAGGTTTTAGAAATGTTTTAGTTTAAAAAATGAATATATCTCAATCTATAATGTCTAAATTGAAAATAAAAACAAATAACCTATCATCTCATATATACCTTACAATCCAGCATGTCATCTAGTAATCTATAATTTACTCAACTAGATAAATCATCTGTCAAACTCTACAGACCATCATCCAAAATGTGAGCCCAGTGTCTGTTTGTCCTATGAACTCTTCAATCTTCTGAAATTATATTCAATGCTATTCAGCAAGAAATTTCATGTTCTGAACCTAGGGTCTTCTGTTCCTTCAGAGAAACTTGAATTTAACTGATCTTCTATCTAAAAGCCTTTGACAGAACAGTTCAAATAATGCGGTCCATGCACTGTATGGTAATAAGGCAGAATATAAATTCGGTACACTTTGACAAAAAATAGAGACAAGCATAAAGGAAGCATATAGTAAACTTAAAGGTATACCAAGTATAAAGACATTTTATGCTTTGCAAAAAGTCATTAAATATACTCAATTATTACTCTGTCACTAAATCCTTCCTTTTTAATAAAGACCACTTGAGATCTAGTAAAAATCGTTTGCAATATTGTCTGTAGATCCATCAATGCCATCTAAGAAAATAGATGATTACTGGCTCCGTATCAGATTAAAGTGTAAATTAATTTCTGGAATATATATTGTTTATTTATTTTCAGATATTGATATTTGTATTTTTTCATGTAAAAACATAATTTTAAGACATTTTCTTCTCTTGACTGCCAAGAATAACTACACTCCCTGACAGAAGTTATGTCGCTTATCCATGTTATGTAAATAAAAGCTTATAACCTGACGCTAAATTCATCCATTGGTTTTATAAATTATTCTTTTGAAAGATGAAACCCTCTGAAATGTGGTTTAGATTAATAAAATAAATTGGCATCAATGCAGAAATATTGATCATTTAATGGACACAGAATGGTCAGATTGTGGCAAGACAAAAGTTTTGTCGCCCACAGAAAGTAATGTGATATTCAAACAAATAATTAAAATACAAAATATGTTGCATAACATTGGTGAATGAAGTTGTGGTGCTATTAGAGTCATATATAATATTTTGTGTGACTTCCATGAGCTTGAAGACTGCATCCATGCGGTTCAACAATGATTCATACAATTTATTAATGAAGTCATGAAGCATAGCAAAGAATTCAGTCTTACATACCTCTCACAGTTCATCTAGATTCTTTGGTTTTGTCTTCCAAGCTTCCTCTTTCATCCTACCCAAACATGCTCAATGATGTTCATGTCTGGTGACTGGGCTGGCCAGTACTTGAGCACCTTGATCTTTTTTGCCTGGAGGAACTTTGTTGTAGAGATAGATGTATAAGCATGAGCACCATCTGTTAGGGGTTGAGTTCCGATTTTGCACAAGGGGAATCTTGAGCCATTCCGGCTGCGGTCTCCCATTCGTCTCCAGCCGCAGTGGACTCTGCTCAGCTTAGACGGCAGTCCCAGCGTCTCACCCAGTCTGGCAGTGTGCAGAGGATTACTGCTGCTCCTCCAAACTCTGCTATTGTGGCCAGTACTGGTTAGCGGCGAGCAGACGTCTTTAGGACAAAGTCCTTGTTTTTCCCTTCTGAGCATGCCCAGGGTGAGATCTCTCATTGGAGATCAGGGGTCACATGCTCAGGTACTGCAGCAGCTCCTATTGGTCTGCCAGGAAGGTCCTGTGACTACTGGTGTTCTGGAACAGGTTTCATTGGTCCTTGTTTCTGGCAGGTCCTGTAGCTGTTATTATAAAAGGGTGGCAATGCTGAGCCGCCATGCGCTGGTATCAACCATTATATGGTTTGCGCCAGTGTGGTCATGCGTGTGTGTGGTTAGGGCCCGGCTGAAATAAGCCCCTAGAATACCGACTTAATCGATGAGGAGTTTGATATGCTAGCTGGTCAGGGTCGGTGTCCTAGATGCCCTAGATTACCGGCATAACCGGTGAGGAGTTTATTGCCGTATTCAGGGTCTGGCGTTCAGACGCCATAGATTGTGGGTGACTCCCACGAGGACATTAGCGCATGATCACATTCTATGTTCGCTTAGCACTTAACTGTGTACCTGGGTGCCTGACAGGACAAGAACTTTTTCTCAGCGGCCCTGTGACGTAACAGGGTTCGCTTTCAACGCTAGACAGCGCCCTAGCGTGTGTATTTTGCGACTCAGTTGTGTTTAGTGAGTTCGCACACATCGCCATATAGCGCTGCGGCACTCCTTCTAGCGGCTCTGTGAAATAACAGAGTTCGCACATATTGCCACAGCGCATTGCGGTGTTTATTTTGGCGACTCTGCGGGATAACAGAGTTCACATCTTGCGCCATTTTACTAGCAGCAGGTTCCGCCTGCACGGTGGACCCTGGGCTGTGAACGTACCTCTCTACCTCATATATTTGGTGAGTTCCGCAGACCCTAACATAAAACTAGCGCCCGGGTCTGGCTAGTAAAATGGCGGACGACCATCGTCTACAGCAGTATATCCAGCAGCTGGAGGGTAGGTTGGCGGCTCTAGAGCGCACAACCTCAGCTGTGGATGTTACAGCTGTCGCTGTTCAGGCTGCTAGCGTGGCTACAGCCAGTTTGTCCTCTGCCACCCCTGCTCCGACTTTATCCCGTCTCCCGCTTCCAGACAAGTTTGCTGGTGACAGCAAGCAATGTCGGGGATTTGTGAGTCAGCGCTCCATTCATCTTGAGCTTCTGGCTACATGTTTTCCCACGGAACGGGCGAAGGTGGGTTTTGTCTTATCCCTCCTGTCGGGCAGGGCGTTGGAGTGGGCAACGCCGCAGTGGGAGCGCGACGATCGTGTGGTACAGAGTGCTTCTCTTTTACTAGAGGCTCTGAGACAGGTCTTCTTAGGACCTCGTGTCACCCACGATACGGCGCTCCAACTGTGGCAATATCACAGGGTTCATCCATGGTCAGCCAGTTCGCTGTCCAATTTCGGACTCTGGTCTCTGAGCTAGAGTGGCTGGATAAAGTCCTCATTCCGGTGTACTGGAGAGGACTGGCGGATCATGTGAAGGATGCTTTGGCCACCAAGGAGATTCCCGCCACACAGGAGGAACTCATTTCTCTATCCACCCGCATTGATCTCCGTTTTAACTAGCGGAGGTTAGAGCGGATCCAGTGCAGTCAGAGGTTTCGGTTGGCTCCCACCTTCGTCAAACCTCTGGAATCTTCCGTTCAGGCGTCCGATTCCTCCGAAGCCATGGAGGTTTCTCGAGCGGGACCTAAGTCACGGACCGCTCGAGCAACGGTGGTCTGTAATTTTTTGCCAGCAGGCAGGACACTATACTAACAGATGTCCACAGCGATGCAGAGGCGATCGCGTCTTGTGACCCTGGGAGGAGGCTCACTAGAGACAGCGGCATTTTCCTCCAAGATGACACTTAAAGGGACAATCACTGTAGACTCTTCCACTCTCACCACCGACCTTTGCGTGGACTCAGGAGCAGAGGGGAACTTCATGTCCTTTAACTTTGCTCGCCGTCACGCAATACCTCTAGTGGCGCTTGACAAATCAGTGACTGTCCGTGTAGTGAATGAGTCGACATTGCCCTCACAAATTACACAGCAGACTGTTCCACTTGCATTGTTTGTATTTCCTTCCCATCAGGAACTTATTTCCCTACTCGTCCTTCCCGAGGGAATAGACGAGATCCTACTAGGTATACCTTGGCTCCGTTTCCACTCCCCACATATAGAGTGGACTTCGGGTAGGATACTGGGTTGGAGTGATGCATGTAGAGGCAGATGTGTCAGGAGTTGCGTTTAGGCTACCACTACTGAGTTACCCGCAGATCTTACTCCACTTCCCAAGTGCTACTGGTCATATGCAGATGTGTTTTCCAAGAAGGCTGCGGAGACCCTTCTGCCTCATCGCCCCTATGACTGTCCTATCGACCTCTTGCCTGGCGCAGAACCTCCTCGGGGAAGGGTCTATCCCCTCTCTCTTCCTGAGACAGAGACCATGTTGCAATATATTCAGGAGAACCAGGCAAGAGGGTTTATTAGGAAGTCGGTGTCACCGGCAGGGGCGGGATTCTTCTTCGTGCAGAAGAAGAACGGAGAATTACGTCCGTGTATTAATTACAGGGGTCTTAACACATCACAGTTAAAAACAAGTACCCGTTGCCCTGATTTCTGAGCTCTTTGATAGGCTTCGGGGAGCAAGGGTATTCACTAAACTAGATTTGCGCGGTGCTTATAACCTGATTCGCATCCGTGAGGGGGACGAATGGAAGACGGCTTTTAATACCAGGGATAGGCATTACGAATATCTGGTGATGCCCTTTGGGCTCTGTAATGCCCCAGCCGTTTTCCAAGACTTTGTCAATGACATCTTCCGGGATATGCTCTCCACCTCGGTCGTAGTCTATCTGGATGATATACTCATCTTCTCTCCAGATATTGACTCCCACTGGAGAGATGTCTGCAGAGTCTTCGACCTTTTACGGGCTAATTCCCTTTATGCTAAGTTAGAGAAATGTATGTTTGAGCTGGAGTCTTTACCTTTCCTTGGTTACATCATCTCAACCCAGGGATTGGCTATGGATCCGGCCAAACTACAGGCTGTGATGGACTAGCAGGAACCCCACTCTCTTAAAGCAGTGCAGCGCTTTATGGGGTTCATTAATTACTATCGCCAGTTCATTCCCCATTTCTCTACCTTGGTAGCTCCCTTGGTAGCCCTCACCAAGAAGGGAGTAAATCCCAAATTGTGGTCGAGGAGGTCTCCAAGGCTTTCAATTCTATTAAGTCTCATTTTGCTAGCGCTCCCATCCTACATCGCCCCGATATTGATAAGCCATTTTATTGGAGGTGGATGCCTCATCCGTTGGTGCTGGAGCAGTCATCTTCCAAAAGGATGCTCATGGTCGGAAGCATCCTTGCTTCTTCTTCTCTAAGACCTTCACATCAGCGGAGAGGAATTATTCCATCGGGGATAGGGAGTTGCTAGCCATGAAGTTGGCCTTCTCTGAGTGGAGACATCTGTTGGAGGGGGCCCGCTTTCCCTTCAAGTCTTCACCGACCACAAAAATTTGGTGTATCTGCAGACAGCCTATCGGCTTAACTCTCGCCAGGCCAGATGGTCCTTGTTCTTCTCCGGTTTAATTTCACACATCCATTTCCTCTCGGGAGAGAAGAACATTCGTGCAGACGCTCTCTCTCGCTCTGTGGTGTCCTCTGAGGAGGAGGTGGAGGAGCCTCGGCTTATTGTTCCCACAGAGAGCCTGAGAACAGTGGCCCCGGTTTCGCTAGAGTCTGTGCCCCGTGAAAGACTTTTGTGCATACCAATTTGTGACCAGAGGTACTCTCTTGGGCACATTCGTCCAGGGTGGGTGGACACTTTGGGGCAAAGAGGACATCTGAATTTCTGGTGGGGACATACTGGTGGCCGCATATGGTCCGTGATGTTGGGAACTATGTTCGGGCGTGTGTCTCCTGCGCCAAGAATAAGTCTCCACGACAACGGCCAGCTGGGTTGCTTTACCCTTTTCCGGTGGCAGACAGGCCCTGGGAGATGGTTGGGATGGACTTTGTGGTGGGCTTGCCCAAGTCTCGGGGTTGCACCATCATTTGGGTAATCACCGACCATTTCTCCGAAATGGTGCATCTGGTGCCGCTACCACGGTTACCTTCTGCAGGGCTCTGGCAGCGTTGTTCGTTAGGCACATCTTCCGTTTACACGGCATGCCGGACAAAATTGTCAGTGACCGAGGTCCCCAGTTTGCGTCTCGGTTCTGGTGAGAGCTTTGTCGTCTACTCACTATTGAGTTAAATCTCTCTTCAGCGTACCATCCTGAGACGAATGGGTTGGTAGAGAGGGCCAACCAGACCTTCGTCACCTATCTTTGACATTTTGTCTCAGCCAGGCAGGATGACTGGGCATCCTTGCTACCATGGGCTGAGTTTGCACTAAACAATGCTGTGGCTGACTCCACCGGACAGACTCCATTCCTCTTGAACAACGGTTAGCATTCGCGGGTTCCGGTGCCCATGCCCGTGTCTTCCGCCAACTCCAGGGTGGCAGACTGGGCTGTGGAGGCACGGGACATTTGGGACCGTACCCAGGATGCCATTCAGGCGTCCAAGGAGAGGATGAGGTCCTCCGCCGACGCACATCGGCGCCCCTCTCCAACATTTGCTCCTGGGGATTTGGTGTGGCTCTCCGCCCATAACATTAGGCTGCGAGTTGAGTCCACTAAGTTGGCACCCCGCTACCTGGGTCCTTTCAAGGTCCTCGAGCAGGTTAACCCTGTGGAATACCGTTTGGCTCTTCCACCACGCCTGGGTATCTCCGACACCTTTCACGTATCCCTCTTGAAACCCGTGCTCATGTCCTGGTTTTCCGAGTCATCTGCCGGGACATCGGGTTCGTCTACGGATGACCATGAGGTGAACGCCATCATAGGGTGTAAGGTGGTACGGGGCAAAAGATTTTATTTGGTGGATTGGAGGGGTTATGTGCCTGAGGATAGGTCCTGGAAGCCTGCCGAGCACGTTCACGCTCCGCAGTTCATCGCTGCCTTTGAACACAGCAATTCCCAGAGAAGGGGGGCCCTAGGAGGGGGGGTAATGTTAGGGGTCGAGTTCCCGCTTCTGCACAAGGGAATCTCGAGCCATTCCAGCTGCGATCTCCAATTTGTTTCCGGCCGCAGTGGAATCTCCTCTGCTTAGACGTCGGTCCCAGCGTCTCGCCCAGTCTGGCAGTGTGCAGAGGATTACTTCTGCTCCTCCAGACTCTGCTATTGTGGCCAGTACTGGTTAGCGGCGAGCAGACATCTTTAGGACAAAGTCCTTGTTTTTCCCTTCTGAGCATGCCCAGGGTGAGATCTCTCATTGGAGATCAGGGGTCACATGATCAGGTACTTCAGCAGCTCTTATTGGTCTGCCAGGAAGGTCCTGTGACTACTGGTGTTCTGGAACAGGTTTCATTGGTCATTGTTTCTGGCAGGTCCTGTAGCTGTTATTATAAAATGGTGGCAATGCTGAGCCGCCATGCGCTAGTATCAACCATTATATGCTTTGCGCCAGTGTGGTCATGCATGTGTGTGGTTAGGGCCCGGCTGAAATAAGCCCCTAGAATACCGACTTAATCGGTAGGAGTTTGGTATGCTAGCTGATCAGGGTCGGTGTCCTAGATGCCCTAGATTACCGGCATAACCGGTGAGGAGTTTGATTGCCGTATTCAGGGTCTGGCGTTCAGACGCCATAGATTGAGGGTGACTCCCGGAGGACATTAGCGCATGATCACGTTCTATGTTCGCTTAGCACTTAACTGTGTACCTGGGTGCCTGACAGGACACAGAACCTTTTCTCAGCGTCCCTGTGACATAACAGGGTTTGCTTTCAATGCTAGACAGCGCCCTAGCGTGTTTATTTTGCGACTCAGTTGTGTTTAGTGAGTTCGCACACATCGCCATATAGCGCTGTGGCACTCCTTCTAGAGGCTCTGTGAAATAACAGAGTTCGCACATATTGCTACAGCGCATTGCGGTGTTTATTTTGGCGACTCTGCGGGATAACAGAGTTTGCGTCTTGCGCCATTTTACTAGCAGCAGATTCCGCCTGCACGGTGGACCCCGGGCTGCGAACGCACCTCTCTACCTCATATATTTGGTGCGTTCCGCAGACCCTAACACCATCCTGCTGTGGAATTTGACCCCTTTTATGATTTGGAATATAAGAGATAGCTAATACTTCTTGATATTTT
>JARQOD010013738.1:0-13984 GCA_033576555.1 Oophaga sylvatica
AAGAATTCCCAAATTCTTTCTCTGTTGTCCTTAAAATGACCTTTAAGACTCTTAAATCTGTCATACAGAGTCCAGGCCCAGAGAAATGTTTTCCCACATGCATGTCCAGCTGATTCCTGATTGTTTGTCTGTAGATTCATCCTTGTTTGTAGTTTTTGCATGTTTTCCCCAATATACAGTATATACCTCCAGGGCACCTCGTACATAGTATCATGTACACCATATTGGAGGATATACATGAGAAGAAATCCATGACCTTATAGTCCTGATTTGAGTTTGGTACACGGACTGTATTTGTTGGTAATATGTGGGTACAAGTTTTGCATTTTTTGTTGTTACATGGGAATGTGCCCATCACTGATGGTGATGAGAGGACACTTATGACAAGGAGATTCCTTAAGTCAGGGGGCTGTTTGTAAGAGACAAGTGGTAGTTCTGGCAATATTTCTTTAAGTATGTGATCACTGTGGAATATGGTTTTGAGATCAGCTCCAATTTTCCATAGTGGGGGTTGTTTGTGACCAAAAGAGGTGCCCTACTGTTGGCCTCCTTCTGTCTGTAAACCAGGAGGCTGCTTCTCGGCTCAGCAGTGGTCAGAACAGAGCCAGCTGTCACTACTCTGTACTTAACAAGTTCATTTTCTTCTGGGTGCGGCATGTTTAGTGCTGTGGCCGGGCACCTTCACAGGCTATTTGTCATGTGTGCATCGCCACGAAGATCGTCGCGGTTGCACATTCTGACTTCTCACAGCTGAGTTGCTGTTTCTTTGTGTTTGGCAGTTAGGGAGTTAATTCTGTCTGTGCTCAGTTCTGGGACTGGGTGCAGTTTTCCCGGCTGCAATTAATTATTTGTTGATTGGTTTCCTTTAAATCTCTGGTTGTCTGTGTTGGGAGTTGCCAGTGAAATTCTTCATGCAGACCACAGATAGGATTGTATCTGTATAGACTTAAGTTAAAGAGCTCCTTAGTTGTTTTAAGCTCACCTTGCTTAGAGTTTAATATCCCAGATCATTTATTTTCCTTCTGTGTTTGAGTGTGTATGCAAGTCTGTGTTTTCTCCAGTCTGTCTTATATGTCTAATCTGTGTATTTAGCAGAGATCAGCCCATATCCCTTTGGTGGTAATCAGAATCCTTCTTAGGACTGATTACAGGGTTCAGGGACTGATAGGAGACAGGGTTAGGCTGGAGACTTGGACCTCTGAACCATTATCAGTACCTCCAAGGTGAGGGTTTAGTTAGGACCCCAGTTTAGGGTCAGGTTAGACCCCCGGTCCTCCTCTTTCCTGTGACAGTGTATCAAGTCCTCAAGATTAACCCTGAGTTCAACGGATATCGTGTCAGGTAAATCTATTCTATATTTACATGCTGATGTTGCTAATCTATATGTTGTATAGAGTGTTGTTCTTTTAAGAATAGTTTACTGACATCGTACACATATCATAAGACCGCGTGACATTTTCACTGGCCAATAAAATTATTCCCAGTTGCCATGGATCCAGTAGCCCAGCTGGCTCTGCAGTTGCAGGGATTATCCATGGAGCTGACGGACATTAAGTCCAAAGTTTTGTCTCCCTCGGAGCAAACCAGATTTGAACCTAAAGTAGCTCTCCCGGACAGGTTCACTGGTGGGCGAGACAAATTTTTTACCTTCAGGGAAGCATGTAAATTGTATTTTCGGCTTCGGCCTCGATCATCAGGGAGTGAAGAGCAGAGAGTGGGAATTGTTATCTCGCTCCTACAAGGGGACCCTCAATCCTGGGCCTTCTCCCTTCCTCCGGGATCCCCGGCTCTACAGTCAGTAGATCGATTTTTTACTGCCCTGGGTTTGGTATATGATGACCCAGATCGGGTCTCTCTTGCTGAGACAAAATTACGTAAGATACAGCAGGGAGATCGTCCGGCGGAGGAATTTGCTTCTGAGTTCCGTAGATGGGCCACAGATACTCAGTGGAATGACCCAGCTCTTAGGAGCCAGTTTTGTCATGGGCTTTCTGACAAATTAAAGGACGTTTTGGCTCAGTATGATTCTCCTCCATCACTGGAGGCTGCTATGGCCCTAGCTATCCGTACTGATAGACGGCTCCGGGAGAGGTGCGAGGTAACTCCGCCCCCTGTTGTTACTCCACCTACTACTAAAGTCCCTTATGTTGAGGTTCCCCTTGTCTGTTCGGAGGAGCCTATGCAGTTGGGAGGGACATCATTTCGTAGGAGGGGATTGGCGGTACGCCGCAGGACTAGAAGGTGTTTCTTCTGCGGGAAAGAGGGACATTTTGTTGGGGATGTCCATCCCGTGCCTTGTTGAGCAAAAATTCGCCGGAAAACTGTTAATCCCAGGTTGTGTGGTGGACGACAACCTGGGAGTATGTATTTCGTCCGCTAGTTCTTCTCAGTTCCTTGTACCAGTGGAGGTGGTGGTTGGTACGAGAGTGGAGAGATTTTCTGTTCTTCTTGATAGTGGGTCCGGGCTAATCTGGTTGACGCTCAGTTTGCTCAGGCTCAAGGTATGCATTTGAGTGTATTGGTCAAACCGATCCCTATATTCTCCATTGACGCCAGGCCTCTCGGCCAAGGTAGCTTTGTTCATGAGGTTCATAACATTGACCTTCGGGTAGGGGCAATACATAGGGAACTATTATCTTGTTATGTGTTGGAGGGTCTACCTACTCCTATTGTGTTGGGACTTCCTTGGTTGGTTAAACATAACCCTGTGATTAATTGGCAGTCCAGAGATATAAGCCAATGGGGGAGTTTTGCAAAAGTAACTGCATGAACACAGTCATCAGTGCGGTCGTGCCTAGTACTTTGCCTCCTTTTTTGGAGGACTTTGGGATGTGTTCTCTGAGGAGGGGTGTCAGGAGTTGCCTCCTCATCGCGTGTATGACTGCTCTATTAATTTACTTCCTGATGCTAAGTTACCTAAAGCTAGGTTATATAACCTTTCTGGTCCTGAGAGGCAGGCTATGAAAGATTATATTTCGGAAAGTCTGGCCAAAGGGCATATTAGACCTTCATCTTCCCCAGTGGCCGCGGGGTTCTTCTTTGTGAAGAAAAAAGATGGAGGCCTACGCCCTTGCTTGGATTTCCGCGAACTTAATCGGATTACTGTTCGAGATCCGTATCCACTCCCTCTGATTCCTGATCTCTTCAATCAAATTGTTGGCGCCAAATGGTTCTCTAAATTGGATCTCAGGGGGGCGTATAATCTGATTAGGATAAAAGAGGGGGATGAGTGGAAAACGGCGTTTAACACGCCGGAGGGACATTATGAGAACCTTGTCATGCCTTTTGGTCTGACTACTGCACCAGCAGTATTCCAACATTTTGTTAATGACATTTTTCGTCATCTGGTGGGCTGTTTGTGGTCGTATATTTGGATGACATTTTAATTTACTCGCCAGATCTTGTGTCTCACCAGGAGCATGTGAGACAGGTGTTGCAGATCTTGCGAGACAATAAACTATACGATAAACTGGAAAAGTGTGTATTCGCCGTACAGGAACTTCAGTTTTTGGGTTTCTTGGTGTCAGCCTCCGGTTTCCGTATGGACCCTGAAAAGGTGAGAGCAGTGCTTGAATGGGATCAGCCAGAGGATCTTAAGGCTCTGCAGCGTTTTCTGGGGTTTGCTAACTACTACCGGAAATTTATTTGTAATTTCTCATCTGTTGTCAAACCTCTCACTGACATGACAAGAAAAGGGACGGATTTTTCTAAATGGTCGGACAAAGCTTGCCAAGCTTTTTCCTCTTTGAAAAAATGTTTTGCTTCGGCACCCGTTCTCATCCAACCAGATGCATCACAGCCGTTCGTTGTGGAGGTGGACGCGTCTGACGTAGGGGTGGGTGCAATATTGTCCCAGGGACCGTCCCCTGGTAAATGGCATCCGTGCGCTTTCTTTTCTAAAAAATTGTCGTCCGCCGAAAGGAATTATGATATCGGCAATAGGGAACTTTTGGCCATTAAGTTGGCTTTTGAAGAATGGCGTCACTTTTTGGAGGGGGCAGTCCACCCGGTCACCGTCATTACTGATCACAAGAACCTGCTGTATTTGGAATCTGCTAAGCGTCTGAATTCCAGACAAGCTCGATGGTCGTTGTTTTTTACCAGGTTTAATTTTGTTGTCACTTATCGCCCTGGATCTAAGAATGTTAAGGCGGATGCCTTGTCTCGCAGTTTCCCAGGGGCCGGGAAAATGGATGACCCGATTCCCATCCTTCAGGAGGGGGTGGTAGTGTCGGCTGTATGTTCTGAGCTTGAGGAGGAGGTGTTAGAGGCTCAGGGGGACGCCCCTGCAGGACCTCCAGGGAGACTGTTTGTCCCAAATCAGTTGAGACAAAAGGTTATTGAGGCACATCATAATTCTGCTTTAGCAGGACATCCAGGGAGTAAGGCTACTTTAGATCTCCTTTCTCGCCGGTTTTGGTGGCCTAACGTTAATAAAGATGTTTTAACTTTTGTCGCGTCCTGTGGGGTTTGTGCTCGCTCTAAGACCCCTCATACCCGTCCGTCTGGGACCCTCTTACCCTTGAAACTTCCGGAGCGTCCATGGACTCATTTGTCTATGGACTTCATCACGGACCTTCCTCAGTCGTCAGGGAAGACTGTCATACTGGTGGTTGTTGACAGGTTCAGTAAGATGGCACATTTCATTGCTCTTCCTGCCCTCCCTAATGCTAAAACTCTGGCGCAGGTGTTCATTGGGGAGATTGTGAGACTTCATGGTTGCCTTCTGATGTGGTGTCAGATAGGGGGTCTCAGTTTGTGTCCAAGTTTTGGAGGGCATTTTGTTTACGTCGGGGGATGCAATTGTCATTTTCCTCGGCTTTTTATCCGCAGACCAATGGTCAGACAGAGCGTCTGAATCAAAGCTTAGAGACTTATCTTCGGTGTTTTGTCTCAGAGAACCAGGAGGACTGGTCTTCTTTCTTGCCTCTGGCAGAGTTCGCTCTTAACAACAGGCGGAGCGAGTCCACTGGTAAGTCCCCGTTTTTTGGGGCATATGGTTTTCATCCCCAGTTTTGTACATTCAATGGGGGGGGCCCTTCTGGGGTTCCTGAGGAGGAGCGTTTCTCGTCGTCACTTGCTTCAGTGTGGAGAGGTGTATTGAATAATCTGAGTGCTATGGGGAACCGTTATAAACGTATGGCTGATAGGAGGAGAGTTTCTGGTCCAGATCTTAATGTGAACGATCTGGTATGGTTGTCTACCAGGAATATAAAACTTAAAGTTCCCTCCTGGAAGCTGGGCCCCAGATTCATCGGGCCGTACAGGATCAGTTCCATAATTAATCCTGTGGCATTTCGTCTGGACCTCCCTCCTACGTTTAAAATTCATAATGTGTTCCACAAGTCATTACTTAAGAGGTACGTGGCACCAGTCATACCATCACCTCTACCTCCTCCTCCAGTGGTGGTCAATGGTAACTTGGAGTTTCAAGTGTCAAAGATCATTGACTCACGTCTGAATCGCCGGTCCCTTCAGTACTTGGTGCATTGGAAGGGGTATGGTCCAGAGGAGAGGACGTGGGTTCCTGCGTCTGACATTAACGCAGATCGTTTGGTGCGGACCTTCCACAGAACTCACCCGGGCAAACCTGGCCCTGAGGGTCCGGAGGCCCCTCGTAGAAGGGGGGGTACTGTCATGTGTGCATCGCCACGAAGATCGTCGCGGTTGCACATTCTGACTTCTCACAGCTGAGTTGCTGTTTCTTTGTGTTTGGCATTTAGGGAGTTAATTCTGTCTGTGCTCAGTTCTGGGACTGGGTGCAGTTTTCTCCCGGCTGCAATTAATTATTTGTTGATTGGTTTCCTTTAAATCTCTGGTTGTCTGTGTTGGGAGTTGCCAGTGAAATTCTTCATGCAGACCACAGATAGGATTGTATCTGTATAGACTTAAGTTAAAGAGCTCCTTAGTTGTTTTAAGCTCACCTTGCTTAGAGTTTAATATCCCAGATCATTTATTTTCCTTCTGTGTTTGAGTGTGTATGCAAGTCTGTGTTTTCTCCAGTCTGTCTTATATGTCTAATCTGTGTATTTAGCAGAGATCAGCCCATATCCCTTTGGTGGTAATCAGAATCCTTCTTAGGACTGATTACAGGGTTCAGGGACTGATAGGAGACAGGGTTAGGCTGGAGACTTGGACCTCTGAACCATTATCAGTACCTCCAAGGTGAGGGTTTAGTTAGGACCCCAGTTTAGGGTCAGGTTAGACCCCCGGTCCTCCTCTTTCCTGTGACAGTGTATCAAGTCCTCAAGATTAACCCTGAGTTCAACGGATATCGTGTCAGGTAAATCTATTCTATATTTACATGCTGATGTTGCTAATCTATATGTTGTATAGAGTGTTGTTCTTTTAAGAATAGTTTACTGACATCGTACACATATCATAAGACCGCGTGACACTATTAAAGGCATTATCCAATACTTGAGCAACCCCTGCTCAATCACTATATTCCCCCTTATAAAATAACATCTAAACGCACCTCCGGTTCTGTTCCCGCAGTGTACGCAGTCACTCTCCCTGGTCTCATGTGGCATTGTTATGTCCCTTGATTCCTGTGCTGGCTTCACCCTCCTTACCTTCAGACAAATGAAACATGCAGAGATTGTCAGAGCTGCGATTGCTTACTTACTTGCTTTGGATGTCAATTACATCTGTAGGAGAGGAGAAAGAATCCACACATAACAATGTCCCACCAGCCCTGAGACATCCAGTGCTGACATAGATGGGACGGCGTCGGAGGTGAGTATGAGTGTTATTATATTTTTTTATTTTGATTGAGAAGGTGTTGTCTGAGAAGTGAAAATCCCCTTTAACCTGAAGTGTGAGACATACCGTACAGATTAGAAGAGCAAACTCTCAGTCATTACATGTCTCACACTGGTAACGCCTTCTTTCATTTACAATAAGCTCTGGAGGCAGATTCTCAGGGAGATCTATGTCCGGCCCATCGTCCTGGACAGCTCATTTACATATTAAAAAAATGTGGATTTCTCTGGAATAAGACATCAGATCACAGATAACAAGGTATCACTTTTTGTGACCTCCCTACCAACATAGATGGCTTGGGAGGGTTGATCCTAAAGACAGATTCCCGTAAAGTACTTCTTGGCATAATTTTAAGGAGTGTGAAGTATATTTCCAATTCTAAAGAGTTCCATTTCTCTCTGTAATGAACACGCCTGTATGGTACATTAAGAATTCTTCCCCCACATATTACATCATCTGTAACAAGGATGGATCAAATTGTATTATCATTCCATGTACTAGAATAGTTCTCAGGGTTTTATGCTCTAAAGGAGGCAAGCAAGAAGCCTTAAGGGTATGCCACACTAAACAACATCGCTAACGGGATCGCTAAAAAATGTCACTATTTAGCGATCCCGTTAGCGATGTTGTTGTGTGCGGCATGCAGCAACGACGTGGCCCCTGCTGTGATCTCGTCCGTCGTCCTGATCGTTCCGGACCCTATTCTGATCGTCGGCGTCCCGCTGGGTAAGTATATATCGCTGAGTGTGGCACCTTTTTTAGCGATTTAGCGGTACTTTTGTACCGCTAAAGTCGTTAAGGAGATCGCTAACCGCGATAGCGTCCTTAACGACATCGCTAAATGTGGCCGACACTAGCGATATTGTAAACGATCCCGCTAGCGATCTCATTAGTATGCGACGCTAACGAGATCGTTAGCGGGATCGTGTAGTGTGGCAGTACCTTTAGAGATGTCAGGTCCATGGAACCTCAGCTTACACAAATATGCTTTGGTTGGGAACTCAACCATAATGTAAAAATTATTTTACATTTCTTAACACTATGTCAAGAAGACCGTAAAGTGAACGTTAAATCATGAAAATCATTTTGACTTTGTGGATGGCAGTCCATCTAGGATTTTGCTTCATTGTCAGGATAATATATTAATTTTTTGTTGCTTGAGAACCTGGACTCCATTATGAAATTCATGGACAGGCAAGGATGGCCACCTCTGTAACCGAAAGCTTTTGGATTTACTCTGTCCTTGTCATGGTCAGGCTACAGAAACCGAGGATCCTGGTTGACCAATGAAATCTCTATATCTTATGAATAACATTTTGGACTCAATTATCTTGTTAAAACCTGGACTTTTTGTCTAAATACATATGTGTTATTACTCTCTAGCTCAGACTTCACTTGTTCACATGAGTTAAATCTGTCCGATGCCTCCAATGTTTGCTAGCTGTTACCTCAAAAGACAGTTGTGTTCTGAAATACTGATGCTAAATCTTGGTAAAAACTCTCAGAAGTAGAAATAGAAATGAAAAGCTCTTCAGACCGAAATCCAATTATACGCTGTCATGTGCTGTACCAGGTAGAGATATACCAAGCACAATTTTGTCATATTTTGCTTTACTGAAATCTTCCAGCCTTGGTCAAGATCAGCATCAGTGAGGGGGCTGTGGATTACTAGGAGGCCTGCTCACATCTACAGACACTGGATGAACAAGGACAAGGGCTTTGTAAGTCCTTCTGGAAAGTGTAAACAATGGAGACAATCATTTTTTGTTTCATTGTGGCCTACAGGTTTGTATTCCTTGTGCAAGAACCATATGTGGAGCTTCCTGGTCCAGATAATAGAAGAGTTTCTTGAAAAGGGTTTTGATAACTCTCTGATAACGGCATTTAAATTAGCGCCGCTTTTCATGCTACCAGGTTACCGAGACGAGATCGCCCCCATTGACGTTATCTTGATACTCTTCCGAAGCTAAGCTATATGCTGAGTTTCAAAAGAGATGCAATATTCACTTTGCTTACTATGGTACCATTACTACAATACTATGGTTTTACAGTATATGATGTAAACAATCAGAAGATCGCAGGTTCAAGGGACTAAGAATAAAGTACAAAAATATATATATTTTAACGATATAAAATAAATAAAACTATAAAAGAGTTGAAATCACTACCTTTTATCCCCATTAAAATGAAAAAAGTTGTTAAAATGTAAAAAAAAATACAGTAGACCTATCTGTTACCTTACCACCCCATTCAAAAAGTCTGAATACACAAAATATACAATTAGTTATCTTAATCTGTAAATGCTGTATAGAGGAAAAACAAAAATCAAAAGCTAGAATAGTCATTTCTCTGTCATAAAATGCAATAAAACAGCTCAATGTAGAGGTTTTTTTTATTTTTTACAAATATCTAAACTTCTTTCTCCACTTAAATGAAAACCAAAAATCTATACAAATTTGGTATCACTGTAAACATACAGATCTGGAGAATCATAATTCAGAATAATTTACAACACAGAATGAATGTCGTAAAAACTAAACCCAAAAATCTCAGGGAAAAATGTAATTTATTTTTTACAATTTCATCGGACTTCAAATTTTTTGCTAGTTTTTCTAGTTTATTGAATGTTAAACTGTATGGTGACGTTCAAATCTAAAACTCGTCCTGCAAAAAACAATCCGGTACACGGCTGTGTCGACAAAAAATACTAGAAAAGTTATGTCTCATTGAAGACGGAGAGGAAAAAAGGAAGCACAAAAAGAGAAGTTGACTTCAGAAGAAATGGTTGAACAACTACCGATCTTGTGTCTAGTCGCCGGCTATTTGATACTGCACATCGTGCAGTGTCGACACGCCTTTACCTTTTCCCACGCCACCAACATTCCCTCATGCAGTAGGTCAGCCTGCCTTTTGAATCTGAGCTCCATCATGCCTTGCAGGCAGTAGACACACATTCGCATAGATAGGAAATACATTTATATCTATTTTATGTTCTTTGATTACAATCATTTGATCATTTCAAAGCTTGTGAACATCTACAGTATCTTTGAAAACGTTTTCTAAAAATCCAAGCTTTCCTGTAGATCTAGGACTCTCTTTTTTGTGAACCTAACAAAATGCATCTCTGTTCAAGCCAACTTGTTTGCACTTGTGTGGCGGGCGCATCCTGCCCAGCAGTCGCATGGAGGTTCTAGCCGTCTCGAAGGCTCCTTGAAGTAGTCTTGTGTTACTCTCCATACATAATGCATGCATCACAACTGGTTATACATTTTGAAGAACATGCAAATATCTCATGCTCCTTATGGAGAAGAGCATCGAATCTGACGCCAGTCACTTCCACTCTCTGTACCCGCTCAGGACATACTAATCCATATTTCCTTTAGCTGCTTCCATTTGAATACATTTTCGAACGTTGGCTGCAAATTGCGAGACGTCAAGATGTTTCAATGCCTTGTTTAAAGGCAACGCTTATATGCGGCTGTGTACAAATTAT
This sequence comes from Oophaga sylvatica, assembly GCA_033576555.1. NCBI lineage: Eukaryota > Metazoa > Chordata > Amphibia > Anura > Dendrobatidae > Oophaga > Oophaga sylvatica. Next base: position 10,259 of record JARQOD010013738.1, read on the forward strand.
AGGGAAACAGCAGAGAGTCCCAGAGGTAACATTGTACGAGCAGAATGGGAAATCGCGAGATGCATTTTATTTGATGAATTGTAATTTGCAATAATAGACATGCGTGGCAAGTAAATTATTCTTTTCCTCAATTTGTCTTGATGAATTGTAAATTATTCTAATAGCATTTATGGTTATTCAAGCTGTTTACTTTATATGCAGATTCACTAGCTGCACAGGGTTATTAATGAGGAGATTAGTAAAAAATGAAATACCGAGGATAGGTAACTAATTGGATGGAACTGACAAGTCGGATAATGCAGAAGTTTCTGTGTTTTGGGTCAATGAGTCAACCTTCATGAGACATGAGAATTCTACACCTCCTCTCCTTAGAGAGGGAGTTGCGTTCTCCACCTATGTCGAGCTGAGTGATGGATCTTCCTCCTTCACGGGAATATTAGATATAGATATAAGACTGACAGATATCCCATAAGTAATAAAGGACGTTAATGTTGGTTCAATCTTTTACTGTATTTACACTATATACAAGAGTTTACAAGACACGACTGGATGATGAAGCTGTATGGCTGCCCCCATACAGTTCATAGAGCAACAGGAGGACTATTTGTGCCACTGCTGTGTAGCACCCTGCTTAGCAGGTGTTGAAGATCTACAGTCGAAGGGCGAAGTCAAACTGCCTTATAAATTACCAAGATCAGACTGCAGTGATCGGAATGGCAGCACCTCTCCTATCCAGAGCATGACAGCTGCACAGAAATACATGAATCTGTCATGCTCAGGTTGAGAGAGCCCCTGGCCAGTCCATGCACTGCGTTCTAACCTCAGTCCGATTTATATGACTGTGACCTCTCACAACCAGATCATGACAGCTGATAGAAATATATGAAGCTGTCACGCTCTGGTTTGGAGAGCAGCCGGCCAGTCCGTGCACTGCTTTCTAACCTCAGTCCAATTTATATGACTGTCTGACTGTGGCCTCTCCCAACCAGATCATGACAGCTGATATAAATATATGAAGCTGTCACGCTCTGGTTTGGAGAGCAGCCGGCCAGTCCGTGCACTGCTTTCTAACCTCAGTCCGATTTATATGACTGTCTGACTGTGACGTCTCCCAACCAGAGCATGACAGCTACATAGAAATACATGAAGCTGTCACGCTCTGGTTGGGATTGCCGCCAGCCAGTCCATGCACTGCATTCTTGTCATGGGTGTATCGCCACGAGGATCGTCGCGATTACACACTCTGACTTCTCACAGCTGAGTTGCTGTTTCTTTGTGTTTGGTAATGAGGGAGTTAATTTTACCTAGCTCTTTGCTAAGACTAGGTCCAGCCTCGCCCGGCTGCTTTTGATTATGATCTAATTAGATTCCTTCATATACCTGCCAGTCTGCTTGTTAGATGCCGGTGAAAGCCTTCATGTAGTCTAGCAGACTGGATCGGTTCTGAGAATACTTAAGCTAAGAGCTCCTTAGTTGTTTTTACTCTTATAGCTTATAGTTTATCTCTGAGACCTTAGGTGTTCCTACTGTGTGTGAGTGTTGTATGTAAGACTTTATTTACTTTATTTCTTGTCTTTCTTGTATGTCTTTCTGTTCATTAACCGTTACCTGTTCATTCCCTTTGGTGGTAATCAGGGTCCTTCTTAGGACTAGATTACAGTTGGCAGGGATTGATAGGAGACAGGGTTTAAGCTGGTGGCCTGGACCTCTGTACCTTTAACAGTACCTCCAGGTAGAGGGATTAGTTAGGACCCCAGTTTAGGGTCAGCATAGACCCCGGTCACCCTCTAGCCAGAGACAGCGTATAACGGATTCCGTATTGACCCACTGGACATTCTGTCAGGTAATTCTATGTTATCATATATCTATGCGCATGTTATATAGTATGTTGCCCTTTTGATATAGATTACTGTCATCACATATATATATCTGCTATACAGCGTGACAATTCTAACCTCAGTCCGATTTATACGACTGTCTGACTGCACCCTTAGAAACAATGATACTTTCAAAGCACAACACTTTTTCATCAGCTATGTACGGAATTTAAAAAAAAAGTGGGAGGAAGTTTAGTATGTTACCTGTCGTGAACACACTGGATCTGACATCTGAGTTTGGGCTCCCTCTGGTGGCTGCTGATAGTAATGAAGCAGCTTTGGCTGACAGAAGTCCTTCACCTGGTGGCGATGAGTGGCAATCAGGTGGAACAGACTGGGGAGATATAAGTGAGCTACCTTCCCATGATCCTCGCCGGTGATTTGTTGCTTCCTGGCTCTTTGCTTCTCCTGCAACTTTCAGAAAAGGTATTTTCTGCTTATTTCTGTGGCATTTGTTTTTGTCTTTCTCAGTTTTCTGCCTTCTGGAGTTTGTACAGCCAGGTACCCCTGCTGTGGTCTGCGCTGGCCTCTGTTTCTCATTTGCCATTGTTTATGTATTATCAGTTCCCTGTTGTACCAGTATCCACTTATTTGCTACCAGTTACAGCTGAGTTCTGATCTAGCGGGGGAGAGATCGTGTGGTCTCAGTATTTTTGCATATCAGACTGGTTGGAGTTTTTCTTAGAGTTTTTGCTGGATTGCAGACAGTATTCTTTCCTGTTCTTTTCTATCTAGATAGTTTGGGCCCCAGCATTTGCTCGCTCTATTTTCTGCCTGTGTTGTATTTCATCTTGTCTCACCGCCAATATATGTTTGGGGGCTACTTATTCCTTTTGGGGCTCTACTCTGGGCAGTTAGCTTTTCCCTTTCTGTCTTTAGGCTTAGTTTTCTCTCCGGCTGTGTCGAAGCGTCTAGGGCACCATAGGCACGTCCCACGGCTGCTTCTAGTTGTGCTGTCAGTTCAGCGGTCTGCAATCCGCTAGTTACCAACCTCTCTGGGTGTCTGGTTGCCTAGGCTATTTTGGCTACTGTCCTCCTCGGCTACAAAATCATAACAGTTACCCACAGTAGTCTATGGTTGACCTATCATGGCTCCCTAACCATTTGAGGTGGTATAAACACAGTCTAGTTAAAGAAGAAGAGAGAAACATGGTGCCTCCTAATGTAATAATATCAAGTTGGGTTTATAGGTCTAAGCTAGCACCAACCCACTGCAGACGGGTTGAGGTCTGAGTGAATGAGAACCTAGCTACAGTAGCCATTCAGGAGCATATGTGATGTCTGGGGATCCACGCAACTTCTGTACTTCATGTCATTTCAGGTTTCATGGCGCCATAAGTCAGAACTTTAGGTGAACTGTTGGTGAACTTTTTCTTGAATATGAGTTCACTGTGTAGAAATATAACTCCTAATTTATGAAAAATGGCTTCCTTCATGGTCAGGAACCATCTACTAATTGAGAAAACAAGTCTGGGTTAAACAATGGCTTCCGGAATACAAGTTGCTGCTTAATGCTGTCTCCATTCTTCCAGTGGAGCATGAGACAAGTAGGGTTTACCAAAACAATTTTATACTACAATATTCAGAAGGAAAGACTTAGAAGTATGAGTTATCAAAGCCATCAACAGAATACAGGTTACTGCAGTCTGCATTCTTCCTATAGGCCCTATGGGTCATGTCATGAGACATACGAGGTTCACCCAAACAATTTACAATTGCAGAAGGAAATGACGAGTAGGACAGGTTCGCTGTACCCCCTTTGTAATGAGAACATGCACTGAGCTCCACCTTCTCCGCAGTCATATTTTCAAACGTCATTTCTGGAGAAAGAGGTCATCATGACCCAACT
>JARQOD010013739.1:0-13979 GCA_033576555.1 Oophaga sylvatica
TGGCCGGTGCCCTGCGAGAGGCCATGACAAGGGTAGACTGGCCCTGTGCCCGGGAGTGGCCATAGTGAAGAGAGTGGCCGGTGCCAGGCGAGGGCCAGAGCGAGACAGATGCCGTGCCTAGCGAGGAACCAAGCAAGACGAGAGTGGCCGGGGCCCGGGGAGGGCCAGAGCGAGGCAAGATGGCCGTGTACCAGGGGAGGGGCCCAAACGAGGCGAGAGTGGCCAGAGCCAGGGGGGGTTCCGACGAGGCGAGAGTGGCCTCGTGCCAGCCGAGGGGCTAGAGCGGAGCGCGGGGTGCCAGGCGAGGCCAAGCGAGGGGAGGATGGGCCTGTGCCAGGCGAGGGCCAAGTGAGGCGGGGAGTGGCGTGTGGCAGGGGAGAGGGCCCAAACGAGGCGAGAGGCCATTGCCAGGCGAGAGGCCAAAGCAGGCCAATTGGCGGTGCCGGCGAGGGGCCAGAGCGAGGCGAGAGTGGCTGTGTGCCAGGCGAGGGCCAAACGACGTGAGAGTGGCCTTGGCAAGGCGAGGGGCAGAGCGAGGTGAGAGTGGGTGCCAGGCGAGGGGGCAGAAATCGTATGCCCGGCAGGGGCCAGAGCGAGGAGATTGGCCCTTTTGCCGGGGGGGCAGAGCGAGCGAAAATGACAGTGTGCCAGGGGAGGGGCCAGAGCGAGCGACATTGGCGGTACCAGGCGAGTGGCAAACGAGGCGAAATGCTCGTGTGCAGGGGAGGGCCGAGCGAGGTGAGATTGGGGCCCTGTGCCAAGCGAGGGCCAGAGCTTTGGGGAGATTGGCCAGGTGAGGGGCCAGAGGAGGAGAGCTTGGACGTGTGCCATCGAAGGGCCAAGCGAGGCGAGAGTGGGCGTGTGCCAGGGAGAGGCTAGACTGGCCCGTGCCAGGCCCATAGTGAGGCGAGAGTGGCCGTGCCAAGCGAGGGGCCAGAGCGAGACAGACGCCGTGCCATAGCGAGAACCAACTGGCAAGGCGAGAGTGGCCGTGTGCCAGGCGAGGGCCAGAGCGAGGAGCTTTGGGCGTGTGCCAGTCGAAGGGCCAAGTGAGGCGAGAGGGGTCGTGTGCCAGCGAGGGCCAGAGCGAGACAGAGCCGTGCCTAGCGAGGGGCCAGAGCTTGGGGAGATTGGCCGGTGCCAGGCGAGGGGCAGAGCGAGGCGGGGTGGCCGTGGTGCCAGGGAAGGGCCAGAGCGAGGCGAGATTGCCTGTGCGCGAGTGGGCAAGCGAGGCAGATGGTCGTGGGCCCGGGAGGGCCAGTGAGGGGAGATTGCCTGTGCCAGGCGAGTGGTCAGAGAGAGGCGAGATTGGTCGTGTGCCAGGTGAGGGGCCAGAGCGAGGCGAGATTGGCCGTGTGCCAGCAGGGGCCAAGCGAGGCGAGATTGGCAGTGTGCCAGGGAGGGCCAGCGAGGAGAGAGTGGGCCCTGTGCAGGCGAAGGGCCAGAGTGAGGCAAGAGTGGCCCTGTACCAGGCAAGGGCCGTAGAGCGAGGCGAGAGGAAGTGGGCCGTGTGCCAAGCGAGGGGCCAGAGCGAGGCGAAAGGGTGCGTGTGCCAGGCGAGGGCCAGAGCGAGGCGAGATGGCCGTGTGCAGTCGAGGGCCAGAGCGAGGCAGAGTGGCCGTGTGCCAGGCGAGAGGGCCAGAGCGAGGCAGACTGGACGTGTGCCAGCGAAGGGCCATAGTGAGGCGAGAGTGGCCGTGTGCCAGGCGAGGGGCCAGAGCGAGACAGATGCCGTGCCATAGCGAGGGGCCAGAGCTAGAGAGATTGGCCGTGTGCCAGGCGAGGGCCAGAGCGAGGCGAGAGTGGCCGTGTGCCAGGCGAGGGGCCAGAGCGAGGCGAGAGTGGCCGTGTGCCAGGTGGAGTGGTCAGAGCGAGGCGAGAGTGGTCCTGTGCAGGCGAGGGGCCAGAGTGAAGTGAGATGGCCGTCTGCCAGGCAGAGGGCCAGGAGCGAGGCGAGATGGCGTGTGCCAGGCGAGGGGCCAGAGCGAGGCGAGTTGGCGTGTGCCAGGCGAGGGGCCAGAGCGAGGAGAGTGGCCATGTGCCAGCGAGGGCCATAGCGAGATGAGAGTGGCCGTGTGCCAGTGAGGGCCAGAGGAGGCGGATGGCTGTGCCAGGCGAGGGGCCAGAGCGAGGAAGTGGCCTGTGGCCAGGCGAGGGCCAAGCGAGGACGGGCAGATGACCGTGTGCCAAGCGAGGGGCCAGAGCGAGGCGAAAGTGGCGTGTGCCAGGCGAAGGCCAGAGCGAGGCGAGATTGGCCGTGTGCAGGCGAGGGCCATACGAAGGGAGATGGCCCTGTGCCAGGCGAGTGGCCAAGTGAGGCGAAGTGGCAATGTCCATGGCGAGGGCAGCGAGACAGATGCCGTGCCATAGCGAGGAACCAGAGCAAGCGAGAGTGGCCGTGTGCCAGGGAGGGCCAGAGCGAGGCGAAGATTGGCCGTGTACCAGGTGAGGGCCAGAGGAGGCGAGAGTGGCCATGGCCAGGCGAGGGTCCAGAGCGAGGCGAGAGTGGCCTCGTGCCAGCCGAGGGCCAGAGCGAGACAGAGCGTGTGCCAGCGAGAGGCCAGAGCGAGGCGAGATGACCGTGTGCCAGGCGAGGGGCCGAGCGAGCGAGAGTGGCCGTTGCAGGCGAGGACCAGAGCGAGACGAGAGTGGCCGTGTGCCAGGGAGGGTCCAGAGCGAGGCGATGTGCCGTGCCAGCGAGGGGCCAGAGCGAGACGAGCGTGGCCAGGCGAGAGGCCAGAGCGAGCGAGATTGGCGTGTGCCAGGCGAGGGGCCAGAGCGAGGCGAGATGGCAGTGTGCCAGGCGAGGGGCCAGAGCGAGCGAGAGTGGCTGTGTGCAGGCGAGGGGCCAGAGACGAGGAGAGAGTGGCCAGTTGTGCCAAGCAGAAGAGAGGCGAGATGAAGTGTGCCAGGCGAGGGGCCAGAGGAGGCGAGATGGACAGTGTGCCAGGGAGGGCCAGAGCGAGGCGAGAGTGGCCGTGTGCCAGGCGAAGGGCCAGAGCGAGGCGAGAGTGGCATGTCCAGGCAGAGGCCAGGCAGAGCGAGATACGAAGGCTGCGAGAGATGGCCGTGTGCCAGCGAGGGGCCAGAGCGAGGGAAAATTGGCGTGTGCCAGAGGGCCAGAGCTAGGGAGATTGGCCGTGTGCCAGTGAAGGGCCAGAGGGGCGAGATGGCGTGTGCCAGCGAGAGGCCATGAAAGGATATGGCCTGTGCCAGGCGAAGTGCTAGGAGAGCGAGAGTGGCCGTGTGCCAGGCGAGGGGCCAGAGCGAGACAGGGCCGTGCCAGCGAGCCAGAGCAAGACGAGAGTGGCCGTTGCCAGGAGAGGGCCAGAGCGAGGCAAGATTGGCCGTGTACCAGGGCGAGGGGCCAGAGCGAGGCGAAGTGGCCATGACCAGGAGGTCGAGTGAGCGAGAGTGGCCTCGTGCCAGCCGAGGGGCCAGAGAGAGACGAGCATGTGCTAGGCAAGAGGCCAGAGCGAGGCAAGATTGACCGTGTGCCAGGCGAGGGGCGAGAGCGAGGCGAGAGTGGCTGTGTGGCAGGTGAGGGGCCAGAGCGAGGCAGATGCGTGCCATAGCAAGGAACTCTATAGAGCAAGATGAGAGTGGCCGTGTGCCAGGAGAGGGGCCAGAGCGAGGCGAGAGTGGCCATGTGTCAGGCAAGTGGCCAGAGCGAGGCAAGTGTGTGCCAGGCGAGAGGCTAAAGCAAGGTGAGGTTGGCTGTGTGCCAGGCAAGGGGCCAGAGCTAGGCGAGAGTGGCCGTGTGGCAGGCGAGGGGCCTGTCAAGATCCCGTCTGGGTTGGAGCCGATGTTACTGCAAACACTAGGGGAAGCAGAGGCAGGTAGCGTAGTCAGGTGGCAGCCGGAGGTCGGTACACGGGAAAGCAGTGTTGTAGCATGGATCAGGCGGATAACGTAGTCAGGTGGCAGCGGAGGTCGGTACACAGGAAAGGCAGTTCGGTAACAGAGGAGCAGGCAGATAACGTAGTCAGGTGGCAGCCGGAGGTCGGTACACAGGAGAGCAGTGTTTGTAGCAATGGATCAGCAGGAAACGCTTGACTAAAGGCTTGGAGCTCAATAATCTCGCAATGACACACCCACAGGGCCAGGTTTATATAGGGTGTGTAATTGGCAATCAGAGGCCCAATCAAGAGAGCACTAGGTGTAGCCAATCAGGAAGAACAGTCAATGGTATCTGGGTTCAGCAAGGAACTTTGCAGCCAGCAGAATAGCTCAGATGGTAGAGCTGCTGGCCAGTGGACAAGAGGTACTGGGTTCGACTCCTGACAGTACTCCCCTCCTTCCAGGATGGCCTCTGGACATCTCAGGAGCTGGCTTATCCGGGTACCTCTGATGAAAGGCTCTTGTTAGTCTAGGAGCATGGACGTTGTCCCTTGGTTCCCATGAATTTTCCTCTGGTCCGTAACCCTTCCACTGCACCAGATACTGCAGTTTACCTCTGAATTTTCGGGAGTCCAGAATCTTATCCACAATGTATTCTTCTTCACCACGGATCCTTTCTGGTGGAGGAGGTGGCTGAATTCTTCCTGGAAACGGGTTTTCACAAAGGGTTTGAGCAAGGATATGTGAAACACTGGATGAATCTTTAGATTGTTGGGAAGTTTTAAACGAAAAGCAACCTGGTTAATTTTTGCAGAAATTTGAAAAGGTCCAATGAATTTGTGACCCAATTTGGAGGATGGCACATGTGTCTTAAGGTTTTTAGTGGACAGCCAAACTTTGTCTCCAACCTGAAGAGCAGGGGCACTCTCCGATGTTTATCTGCTGCTTCCTTATATACTTCCTGGGTCTTGAGTAATATCTCTGATAATTCCTTCTGGGATTCCTGTAATTTTGCAAGCCTGTCATTTACAGCAGGAATGGGAGTGTTCACTGCAGATTAGGGATAAATACTGGATGTACTCCATAATTAGCAAAAAATGGGGTTCGAGATGTAGCGCTATGTATGGAGTTGTTGTAGGCAAACTCTGCTGTTGGTAAATAGTCCACCCAGTCATCCTGAAGATATGAAATGAAGCAACGGAGGTATTGCTCCAAAGTCTGGTTCGTTCTCTCCGTCTGGCCATTGGACTGAGGATGGAAAGCGGTAGAAAGATTCACCGTGACTCCCAAGGCTGTACAGAAACTCTTCCAAAATTTTGACGTAAACTGAACGCCTCTGTCAGACACCACGCTGTCAGGAATTCCATGTAACCTGAATACTTCTTTGATTATCAGTTCTGCAGTTTTTTCAGCAGTAGGAATTCCTTCAGTTGGAATAAAGTGGGCCATTTTTGTGAGTCGGTCCACTATGACAAGGATGACGGTCATCTGTTTGGAAGGGGGTAGTTCCACAATAAAATCCATGGAAATAGATCCCCAAGGCCTGGATGGAACTGGAAGTGGTTGCAAGAGTCCTAGAGGAGACGATCGTGGGGTCTTGTTTCGTGCGCATGTTAAACAGGTTGAAACATATTTCCTCACGTCCTTCCTACAATTAGGCCACCAAAAGAAACGAAGCAGTAAGTCTTGTGTTTTAGCAACTCCAGGATGTCCTGCCAGTTTAGAATCATGGACACTTTTGAGGACTTCAAGGCGAGAAGATTCAGGTACATATATTTTGTGTTTCTGCATCCAAAACCCCTCTTTGAATGAAAGATCGACGTCTTCCGAAGGATGGTTAAGGAAAGAGTCCTCTTGATATCCATCTTTAATTCTATTACATAGTCCTCTAGAGTGCAATATTCCCAAAAAATTTTTAGGGCCTAGAATTGTATCGTCATTACTAGACCTCTCCTGAGGTTCCGAACACATCCTGGACAGGGCGTCAGCCTTGCCATTTCTTGAACCAGGCCGGTAAGAAATTATAAAATTTAATCTTGAGAAAAATAAGGCCCATCGTGCTTGTCTTGCAGACAATCTTTTTGCTGTACGGAGGAATTCAAGATTCTTGTGGTCCGTGAGGACAGTCACAGGGTGATTGGCACCTTCCAAAAGATGTCTCCATTCGGAGAAGGCAACTTTAATGGCTAACAGTTCTTTATTACCGATGTCGTAGTTCTTTTCTGCAGATGACATGGTGTGGGAAAGAAACGCACATGGGTGAAGTTGCATCTTGTCCCCAACTCGCTGAGACAGAATGGCTCCCACTGCAGAGTCCGAGGCGTCCACTTCGACAGTAAATGGCAATTCAGGATTTGGGTGTACTAACAATGGAGCAGACGTAAAAAGAGTTTTCAATTTGTCAAAAGCCTCCTGTGCCTCCGGAGACCAGAAAAATGCTTTGGTCTTTTTTGTTAGTGTAGTAATTGGTAGTATGATCCGTGAAAAGTTCTTTATAAATTTTCGGTAAAAATTTGCAAATCCTATGAAACGCTGGACGTCTTTTAAATTTCTTGGAACAGGCCAGTCCACTACAGCATTGATTTTGCCGGGATCCATGCTCAGACCTTCTGGGTAGATGATATATCCCAGAAATTAGATACTGGTTTGTTCAAACTCACATTTTTCAAGTTTAATGTAAAGATGGTTCTCCTGTAGTCGTTCCAAGACTAACTGGACGTGCCTGCGATGCTTTCCAAGGTGTCTGAAAATATAAGAATGTCATGAGATAAGCCACAACGAATTGGTCCAAGAAATCTCAAAATACATCATTAATAAAATGTTGAAAGTTGGCTGGGGCATTGCTAAGACCAAAGGTCATAACCAGAGATTCAAAATGTCCATATCTCGTTCTGAAGGCGGTCTTCCACTCATCTCCTGGGCGAATCCGTATGAGGTTGTAAGCCCCTCTAAGATCAGCTTCGTAAAGATTTTCGCAGAACGGAGTCTCTCAAATAGTTCAGGAATCAAGGGTAGCGGGTAGCGATTATTGACAGTGATATTATTCATCTCTCTGTAGTCAATACATGGCCGCAGAGTGGAGTCTTTCTTTTCAACAAAGAACAGGGGTGCCCCAGCTGGAGATGTGGAAGGTCGAATAAAGCCTTTCTCTAAATTTTCATCCAGGAACTTTCTTAATACCTTCAATTCAGGTTCGGAAAGATTGTAAATCCGTCCAAATGGAATGGTTGCTCCTGGCAGCAATTCAATGGGACAGTCGTAAGGACGGTGAGGAGGTAATTGATCTGCTTTCTTCTTACTGCAGACATCAGAGAACTGCTGATATTGAGGTGGTAGTTTCTCTTCCTTCTCATGCAAAATCTCAGAGATTTGGACTTGTTGGAGAACAGGGGGTTCCTTATGACAATTATTCTTACAGTAGTCAGATGGAAAGGTGATGGTCCTTGATGCCCAGTTGATAGAAGGGTTATGGACTGAAAACCAGGGGATCCCTAGAATAACCGGAAATTTCGGAGATGAAATAAGGTGGAAACTGACAGCTTCATGATGATCCGGTTCGATACAAATCTCCAGTTCGATTGTCTCATGCGTGACAGGTCCAGAAGACAAGGATGATCCATCCACAGTTTCCATTTCAATTGGTGTGGATTTGGTCCTACTGGAAATATTATTATCACGTGTAAATTTTAAGTCCATAAAATTTCCTCCTGCTCCCGAATCCAACAGGGCAGAGCATTGTATTTTTTGGGTGCCCATTACAACCTGAATGGGGATTACAAAATGAGATGATGTAGTATGTATTTTGTCTATTTCTGGCGTTACTGATGAGATAATCTGCAAGATGGAATCCGACTGCTGAGAAAGGTCCATATTGCTGGCAGACCTGTTGTTGGTAAAGGCTATAGTCCTTTTGTTAGGACAGTTGATGGCATAGTGTCCAGGGTCCCCACAATAGAGGCAGAATGTCGCCTCTCTCTTCTCCTGTGCAGAGAGTGGTCTTCGGATGACGTCGATCTGCATCGGTTCAGACACGCCTTGCGTCTTTTCTTGGTGGTCCGATGCTGAAAATGAGAAGCCAGGGCTATTCCCAAGTGCTCGCAGTCTCTCCTTTTCCTTTCAGTAAGTCTCTGGTCAATCCGGATACATAGTTGAATAAAGTCCTCCAACTGGTCAGGGGTCTCAACCCTGGCAAGCTCGTCTTTCACTGGTTCTGATAACCCTCGTCGAAATTGACTTCTCTGGGCCGCTGGATTCCAGGTGGTGTCGGCCAACCAGCGACGGAACTCCGATGTATATTCCGCAACAGAGCGACGTCCTTTGGGTCGCAAATTATGTAATTTGGTTTCTGCTGTGGCACAGCGGTTTGGGTCATCAAAAACTTGATTCATAGCTGCGATGAAAGCTTCCAGGTCATTAAGGAGGGCATAGTCCTTTTCTACATAAGGTGAAGCCCAAGCAAGAGCTTCATCGTCAGGAGATTTATCATGAAAAAAACTTTCTTCCTCTCACTGGTAAAGGGAGCAGGTTGCATCTGGAAGTATATGCGGCATTGATTGAGGAATCCTCGGTACTGCTTGCGATCCCCACTGAACTTTGCAGGCAGCGGCAGCCGCGCGTTTGATTCGGACCCTGAATTGCGCACGTCCAGAAGTTGTTTTTGTAGCTCAATTACTTCCTGTTGTATCGCCGTGAAATCAGTTTGTAACTTGGCATATTTTCCTTGAGAGTCAGTACAAAAACTTTGAAGCTCCGTAACTTGCCGCCTCAGGGTGTTCACAGCGGACTCCATTTTGGCGCGAGATTATTCTGTCAAGATCCCGTCTGGGTTGGAGCCGATGTTACTGCAAACACTAGGGGAAGCAGAGGCAGGTAGCGTAGTCAGGTGGCAGCCGGAGGTCGGTACACAGGAAAGCAGTGTTTGTAGCAATGGATCAGGCGGATAACGTAGTCAGGTGGCAGCCGGAGGTCGGTACACAGGAAAGGCAGTTCGGTAACAGAGGAGCAGGCAGATAACGTAGTCAGGTGGCAGCCGGAGGTCGGTACACAGGAGAGCAGTGTTTGTAGCAATGGATCAGCAGGAAACGCTTGACTAAAGGCTTGGAGCTCAATAATCTCCAATGACACACCCACAGGGCCAGGTTTATATAGGGTGTGTAATTGGCAATCAGAGGCCCAATCAAGAGAGCACTAGGTGTAGCCAATCAGGAAGAACAGTCAATGGTATCTGGGTTCAGCAAGGAACTTTGCAGCCAGCAGAATAGCTCAGATGGTAGAGCTGCTGGCCAGTGATACAAGAGGTACTGGGTTCGACTCCTGACAGGGCCAGAGCAAGGCGAGAGTGGCCATGAGCCAGGGGAGGTTCCAGAGCGAGGCGAGAGTGGCCTCGTGCCAGCCGAGGGGCCAGAGCGAGACGAGCATGTGCCAGGCAAGAGGCCAGAGCGAGGCGAGGATGGACGTGTGCCAGGCGAGGGGCCAGAGTGAGGCGAGAGTGGCGGTGTGGCAGGCGAGAGGCCAGAGCAAGGTGAGAGTGGCCATGTGCCAGGCGAGAGGCCAGAGCGAGTCCAGATTGGCTGTGTGCCAGGCGAGGGGCCAGAGCTACGTGAGAGTGGCCTTGTGCAAGGCGAGGGGCCAGAGCGAGGCGACAGTGGCCATGTGCCAAGCGAGGGGCCAGAGTGAGGCGAGAGTGGCGGTGTGGCAGGCGAGAGGCCAGAGCGAGGTGAGAGTGGCCTTGTGCAAGGCGAGGGGCCAGAGCGAGGCGACAGTGGCCATGTGCCAAGCGAGGGGACAGAGCGAGGCGAGAGTGACAGTGTGCCAGGAAGGGGCCAGAGTGAGGTGAGATTGACAGTGTGCCAGGCGAGCGGCCATAACGAGGCGAGAGTGGCCGTGTGCCAGGCAAGGGATTAGAGCGAGGCGAGGGTGGCAGTGTGCCAGGCGAGAGGCCAGAGCGAGGCAAGATTGGCCGTGTGCCTGGCGAGGGGCCAGAGCAAGGCGAGATTGGCCGTGTGCCAGGCGAAGGGCCTGAGCGGGGTGAGACTGGCCGTGTGCCAGGTGAGGAGCCATGACAAGGCGAGACAGGCCTTGTGCCAGGCGAGTGGCCATAGTGAGGCGAGAGTGGCCGTGTGCTAGGCGAGGGGCCAGAGCGAGGTGAGAGTGGCCTTGTGCTAGTAGAGTGGCCAGAGTGGACATGTGCCAGGTGAGGGGCCAGAGTGAGGCGAGAGTGGCCGTGTGCCAGGCCAGGGGCCAGAGCAAGGCGAGATTAACAGTATGCCAGGGGAGGAGCCAGAGCAAGGCAACATTGGCCGTGTGCCAGGCGAGTGGTCAGAGCTTAGTGAGAGTGGTCGTGTGCCAGGCGAGGGGCCAGAGCGAGGTGAGATTGGCCGTGTGCCAGGCGAGGGGTCAGAGCTTGGAGAGATTGGCCGTGTGTCAGGTGAGGGGCCAGAGCAAGGAGAGCTTGGACGTGTGCCAGTCGAGGGGCCAGAGCAAGGCGAGGGGCCAGAGTGGGGCGAGATTGGCCGCGTGCCAGGCGAGAGGCCAGAGAGAGGAGATATTGGCTGTGTGCCAGGCGAGAGGCCAGAGCGAGGCGAGAGTGGCCGTGTGCCAGGCGAGTGGTCAGAGAGAGGCGAGATTGGCTATGTGCCTGGCGAGGGGCCAGAGCGAGGCCAGAGTGGACATGTGCCAGGTGAGGGGCCAGAGTGAGGCGAGAGTGGCCGTGTGCCAGGCCAGGGGCCAGAGTGAGGCGAGAGTGGCCGTGTGCCAGGCCAGGGACCAGAGCAAGGCGAGATTGACAGTATGCCAGGGGAGGGGCCAGAGCGAGTGGCCGTGTGCCAGGCGAGGGATTAGAGCGAGGCGAGGGTGGCAGTGTGCCAGGCGAGAGGCCAGAGCGAGGCAAGATTGGCCGTGTGCCTGGCGAGGGGCCAGAGCAAGGCGAGATTGGCCGTGTGCCAGGCGAAGGGCCTGAGCGGGGTGAGACTGGCCGTGTGCCAGGTGAGGAGCCATGACAAGGCGAGACCGGCCCTGTGCCAGGCGAGTGGCCATAGTGAGGCGAAAGTGGCCGTGTACCAGGCGAGGGGCTCGAGACAGATGCCGTGCCATAGCGAGGAACCAAAGCAAGACGAGAGTGGCCGTGTGCCAGGAGAGGGGCCAGAGCGAGGCAAGATTGGCCGTGTACCAGGCGAGGGGCGAGAGCGAGTCGAGAGTGGCCGTGTGGCAGGTGAGGGGCCAGAGCGAGGCGTGATTGGTCGTGTGCCAGGCGAGAGGCCAGAGCGAGGCAGATGCCGTGCCATAGCGAGGAACTCTATAGAGCAAGATGAGAGTGGCCGTGTGCCAGGAGAGGGGCCAGAGCGAGGCAAGATTGGCCGTGTACCAGGGGAGGGGCCAGAGCGAGGCGAGAGTGGCCATGAGCCAGGGGAGGTTCCAGAGCGAGGCGAGAGAGTGGCCTCGTGCCAGCCGAGGGACCAGAGCTAGGCGAGAGTGGCCATGTGTCAGGCAAGTGGCCAGAGCGAGGCAAGTGTGTGCCAGGCGAGAGGCTAAAGCGAGGTGAGGTTGGCCGTGTGCCAGGCGAGGGGCCAGAGGTAGGCGAGAGTGGCCGTGTGGCAGGCGAGGGGCCAGAGCGAGGCGAGTGTGGCCATGTGCCAGGCGAGGGGCCAGAGCGAGGCGAGAGTGGGGCCGTGTGCCAAGTGAGGGGACAGAGCGAGGCGAGAGTGACAATGTGCCAGAGGAGGGGACAGAGCGAGGCGAGAGTAACAGTGTGCCAAGCAAGGGGTTAGAGCGAGGCAAGGGTGGCAGTGTGCAGGCGAGAGGCCAGAGCGAGGCGAGACTGGCCGTGTGCCTGGCGAGAGATTGGCCGTGTGCCAGGCGAGGGGCCATAGTGAGGCGAGAGTGGTCGTGTGCCAGGCGAGGGGCCAGAGCGAGACAGATGCCGTGCCATAGCGAGGAGCCAGAGCTTGGAGAGATTGGCCGTGTGCCAGGCGAGGAGCCAGAGCGAGGCGAGAGTGGTCGTGTGCCAGGCGAGGGGCCAGAGCGAGGCGAGAGTGGTCATGTGCCAGGCAAGGGGCCAGAGTGAAGTGAGATTGGTCGTGTGCCAGACGAGGGGCCAGAGCGAGGAGAGCTTGGACGTGTGCCATGCGAGGGGCCAGAGCGAGATGAGAGTGGACATGTGCCAGGTGAGGGGCCAGAGTGAGGCGAAGAGTGGCCGTGTGCCAGGCCAGGGGCCAGAGTGAGGCGAGAGTGGCCGTGTGCCAGGCAGGGACCAGAGCAAGGCGAGATTGACAGTATGCCAGGGGAGGGGCCAGAGCGAGTGGCCGTGTGCCAGGCGAGGGATTAGAGCGAGGCGAGGGTGGCAGTGTGCCAGGCGAGAGGCCAGAGCGAGGCAAGATTGGCCGTGTGCCTGGCGAGGGGCCAGAGCAAGGCGAGATTGGCCGTGTGCCAGGCGAAGGGCCTGAGCGGGGTGAGATGGCCGTGTGCCAGGTGAGGAGCCATGACAAGGCGAGACGGCCCTGTGCCAGGCGAGTGGCCATAGTGAGGCGAAAGTGGCCGTGTACCAGGCGAGGGGCTCGAGACAGATGCCGTGCCATAGCGAGGAACCAAAGCAAGACGAGAGTGGCCGTGTGCCAGGAGAGGGGCCAGAGCGAGGCAAGATTGGCCGTGTACCAGGCGAGGGGCGAGAGCGAGTCGAGAGTGGCCGTGTGGCAGGTGAGGGGCCAGAGCGAGGCGTGATTGGTCGTGTGCCAGGCGAGAGGCCAGAGCGAGGCAGATGCCGTGCCATAGCGAGGAACTCTATAGAGCAAGATGAGAGTGGCCGTGTGCCAGGAGAGGGGCCAGAGCGAGGCAAGATTGGCCGTGTACCAGGGGAGGGGCCAGAGCGAGGCGAGAGTGGCATGAGCCAGGGGAGGTTCCAGAGCGAGGCGAGAGTGGCTCGTGCCAGCCGAGGGACCAGAGCTAGGCGAGAGTGGCCATGTGTCAGGCAAGTGGCCAGAGCGAGGCAAGTGTGTGCCAGGCGAGAGGCTAAAGCGAGGTGAGGTTGGCCGTGTGCCAGGCGAGGGGCCAGAGGTAGGCGAGAGTGGCCGTGTGGCAGGCGAGGGGCCAGAGCGAGGCGAGTGTGGCCATGTGCCAGGCGAGGGGCCAGAGCGAGGCGAGAGTGGGGCCGTGTGCCAAGTGAGGGGACAGAGCGAGGCGAGAGTGACAATGTGCCAGAGGAGGGGACAGAGCGAGGCGAGAGTAACAGTGTGCCAAGCAAGGGGTTAGAGCGAGGGCAAGGGTGGCAGTGTGCCAGGCGAGAGGCCAGAGCGAGGCGAGGACTGGCCGTGTGCCTGGCGAGAGATTGGCCGTGTGCCAGGCGAGGGGCCATAGTGAGGCGAGAGTGGTCGTGTGCCAGGCGAGGGGCCAGAGCGAGACAGATGCCGTGCCATAGCGAGGAGCCAGAGCTTGGAGAGATTGGCCGTGTGCCAGGCGAGGGCCAGAGCGAGGCGAGAGTGGTCGTGTGCCAGGCGAGGGGCCAGAGCGAGGCGAGAGTGGTCATGTGCCAGGCAAGGGGCCAGAGTGAAGTGAGATTGGTCGTGTGCCAGACGAGGGGCCAGAGCGAGGAGAGCTTGGACGTGTGCCATGCGAGGGGCCAGAGCGAGATGAGAGTGGCCGTGTGCCAGGCGAGGGGCCATAACGAGGTGAGAGTGGTCCTGTGCAGGTGAGTGGCCAGAGAGAGGCGTGATTGACCATGTGCCAGGCGAGGGGCCAGAGCGAGGCAAAAGTGGCCGTGTGCCAGGCGAGTGGCCAGAGCGAGGCGAGATTGACCGTGTGCCAGGCGAGGGGCCAGAGCGAGGTGAAAGTGGCCTTGTGCCAGTCAAAGGGCCAGAGCGAGGCGAGGAGTGGCTGTGTGCCAGGCGAGAGGCCATGACAAGGCTAGATTGGCCCTGTGCCAGGCGAGTGGCCATAGTGAGGCGAAAGTGGCCGTGTACCTGGCGAGGGGCTCGAGACAGATGCCGTGCCATAGCGAGGAACCAGAGCAAGACGAGAGTGGCCGTGTGCCAGGAGAGGGGCCAGAGCGAGGCAAGATTGGCCGTGTACCAGGTGAGGGGCCAGAGGGAGCGAGAGTGGCCATGAGCCAGGGGAGGGTCCAGAGCGAGGCGAGAGTGGCCTCGTGCCAG